>JAHLSL010000022.1:26579683-26736158 GCA_025920805.1 Petroica traversi
AATAATAATAATAATAATAATAATAATAATAATAATAATAATAATAATAATAATAATAATAATAATAATAATAATAATATTTAATAACCCAGTTGAACATTATTTCTGCTTCTGCAGGGCTTGTGCTTCCTAGTTTTGCTTCGGTGGATTTGAACCACCACAGACAGAAGACAAAAATATGATATCGCCTCACACAAGTTTTTTTATTTACACTGAATTATGATTTAATCTTCTTTAATTTTTACTATTTGTTTCATCTCTTTCCTGTTTTTGAAAGTTGTGTGAAGAGCAGACATTTTCCCTCCTGTATATGTCTATAAAGAAAACAAGTACTCATTTTTATCAACATGTCTCAAAAATTTTGGTTCATCTGGGGCTTGGCCAGAACTCTACAAATCTCTGTCTTTTGCAAACAGATTCTAGAGCACTTAGTCAGGCTCAAATTTCCACAGCATTTTACTACCTCTGCTCTATCTGAATGTTTTACTCTTGCTTCTAGTGTCACAGCAGCAATAATCCTATAAACCTTGTACTAATTCCTGACAAATGAGCTGCCTCTTACTCACTTGACAAAAGAAATGAACTGTGTTTTGCTGTGCTTCATTTCATGCACACAAATGTCTCATGTGAGTCCATCTCCATGGAGATTGTGATTCAACATAGCATCTGGAAATGCATTTTGAAACCTTATTCCTCTTTTTCTCCAGGACAATGGGCCATCCAGAATCTCGCATGTTTTCTTAGCACCATTCATATGATCTCAGACTCCTTGCAATAAAGCTGGTATCTTGAAAAAAATTCTCAAAGTGATAAATTGTTGCTACCTTCTTATTCCTCCCAATATTTTCATCATCATTTAAATAACAACCCTGGGATAAGCCACTGTTCTCTGCTGTTGTTCATAATTTTGCATTTATTTAGTTTTTGGAAGAGTTTTCTTGTAAGAAGAAGTAAATATTTGTCTGTCTTAGGGAAGGTATGATTTCTTTGTTTGCCGTGTTATTCCTTGGTTAGGTTGCATCAAGGCAGAATGAATAAGTTTAATGACAGAAGTGGCAATTAGTGCTGCTGAGCTATTCTTTCAGTTTTTTGACAGTGCTCCTGAACTTAATAAATTATGGATCAGTAGAGAGGGAAGGAAGGTCTCAAAACCTGCCTGAGCAGCACATGAACTGGTAGTGCACTACATTGCATCTCCATTCAATAAATGTCCATTTCAGTCTGGATTTGCGGTCAAGTGTGAAGAAGAAACATCATCTGTAATTAATAACAGTTAAAAAAAAATCCATATGAATACATGCCAGCACAAGGAATGAAACAGTGAGGAAAAAAAAAGGGTTGGAAATGAGAATGAATAGTGCTTCAGAATAATGGTGAAAACTCAGACAATCAGTCTTCAGGGTGAACAGAAGCCTCCAGACTAAGCTTTTTGGGACAAATCTGAGCTAAAGGCATTTCTAGAACCATGTTAGATTCAATAGAGATAAAAATATGCCATCACATGGGTTATTCCACTAGTCAGGTAAGGTGAAAGTTGCTACCTCCATGTATCTGTGCATTTTCCCCACCAAGACTGTGAGTATTTGAGCATTTGTGGTTGAAAAAAAAATACAAAAAACTTCTTCTGTGTGTTCATAGGGGTAATATTTATATTTCACCTGTTCCCAAAGTATAACACTGTCTAAATATTACTTATTTATTAATACTGAATTCTACTTTATTATTAAGAAAGGCAGATAAATTTGCATGGCCACTTATTTAGATATGGTTTTTCTGGAAGAGGGTAAGTAAAATATGGCTTCATGAAGGCTCAACAGAAACCTGACAAAAATTATATATGAGTCAAGAGGATATATCGCTAACTAGTTTATGGGTCTATGTGTCCTTTTCACTGCCTCTGTTTTACCTGCTTCTGTTTTCTAAGTTTACTGTACTAACAAATTGCACAAACACAGGGTAAGCTCATCCTGGGCACTGTATTTATCATATGAATTAATAATTAGCACAATCACTGGCACAGTATTGGCATAGAATGTCTTGCAGAATGAGTTCCCATCTCAGGAGTCTGCCCTCAGCAGACAGCAAGGAGCACACCTGGCCTCACCCATGGCTTTCTCCCAGTGCTCATAGGACTACAGAGGTAACATTTATAGCCCCTGTTCTTGAGATAGTTTATGGACTAAAGCTCTTCACCCTCTCTGAAGTGTTACCCCACTCGAGCAGCTGGGAGGGAAGGAAAGAACTGCTCAGTGGTAGCAAAAGAAATCTCTTCACAGTGGTGCAGCTTCAAAACCTGGGAATTTTCATGTGATTTTCTGACTCTGTCATTGATGTTGACTACTAAATCATAATTTGACATCACAAAGTTTGATTTGGAAGCCTAGTAAGAAATGAAATCAGGTTGAGCTCTTTCATATACTCAAGATTAACATTTATACTCATTTTCTGAATTCAATGTAGACAATTAACATTACACTGATATATAATACTGAAAACCCAGATTCAAATTGGAATAATTTTGAAAACCAAAAATTCAATTGCTGCTCTTCCAGGTGCCAAGTGGGCCTCTGAGATGCCACAAAATTGGTGGAAAGGGAGATGTTGCTAATCAATTATTTTCCATTATCCAAGCTTTTATTCAAGCATTACAATTTGTACTAAAAATTCCAGTTTTGAAAAATTGCCAATTTTTGATAAAAATAAAATTATTTTAAGTATCTTGGTCAGTTTTCTGCATTAAAACAGCAACATTGATTTCAGTTTTATGTTTTTCTGTTTAATTCAATGGTGTTTTAAATCAACTCACCCTTTATGAAACCCAAGTGAGCCAGCAAAGCAGTACCTGATCGGGCTTGAAAAGTGGTTTTATTTCAGACTCAAGGTTTCTAAAAGAAGTTAGCTGCTTTGCATGTAAATTTTGATAAACTGCCCTCCAAAAGTCATCCCAAGAAGTTACAGTTATCTTTCTTTTATTTGCTTGTTCAGTATTTTATAATACACACATTTTAGACTGCCACAGTGTAGTATGAATATTGGTCTCTTCACAATGAGGACATGGTCTCAGTGTACTGGGTCTAGGGATTTTTTGCATGACTTCACCAGTAACACATTATTTCAGGTCACATTTTATCAGCTAGCTCAACAAGAATGCCAGTGACTTTCACCTTGTTCCAGCTCCCTGTAAACATAGTAATTGCCAAAATTATATTGTCTTTTATTTACTTAACAAGCAGTACTTTTGAAAATAAATAGTCTGGCACGAGCAAACACAAATGCTAGCAGTAGTCATAAGTCTTCCATGCTTTCAAACACAGCTTCTGGCATTTTAAAAGCAGACTGAGAAAAAAACTGGTGTGAGGAAGAGATGTCTCAGCCCGTTGTCCTGTTTGAACTTTCCCCACAGATGTACTGTTGCCATTATTACAGGCATAGCTCCACCCGTGGGTGGCAGATATAAGTTCTTGCAAGACACTAATACTGTTATAAATCTGCCTAACCTTATTTAAGTGTATCAGACAGTTTGGTTTCCAGTGGCCCATTTTTCTTGCTATTATTCTGATCCTTTTCTACCAGGGATGAATGGCCACAAGAGGTTTCTTGTAGTAGCAGAATAATATGTAAGGAGCCAATATGTGGGTTTATTGACAAGTGGACATTTGTATTTTTAACGTCATTTCTCTGAAAGCATGTCATCACCTTTCTCTTTTACTCTCCCTAGGTCTTGGTCCTGCACAGACATTAGCACTTCATGCTGCCAAAGATCTGACTAAATGCCTTCAGCTCATGCCTTCTCTGTAAGTTAAGCTAGTGGGTACTTTCCGGATCATTTCAAAAGGAGTATGCTTGATGACTACCTAACCTAATATATGCTTTGTGGTAGGATTTTAGGCACTACTTTGCAGAAATTTTCCATACAGGTATGAGACAATGGACTTTCTCCTATTCTAAAACAATCTTTATTGTTTTTTTATTAGGAATTATGTCATCTTGCTTTAATACAAAATCAAGCTTAGTTATTATCTTTAAGTACCGTCCTAATTGTAGAAGGTGATAATTTAGTAAATTAGGCAATCATAATCTGGGGAACAGGTAGAATCCTCTCTGACAGAGGTCTAAACAATTATACCTTCAAACCCCTAAAAGTTATGATATGCAGTTTTCCCATTTCCCTCTATCCCATTGAGCATATATTAGCCATTCTTAGAATAAACTATTGAAATAATTCAGCCAGTTCACAGTGTTGTTTTTAAAATGAAAAATGCTATGATCTTTTAATGTCTTCAGTGTTATAATATGTACTAAATTAGCAGAACCCTGATGCTCTGATAATTTACACCACAATGTGCTATTTAAAACTGGAAGCCCAGCAGGAGATTTTATTTTTATTAATTTAGTATAATTTTAAACATTACAAAAATAGCTGTCTCACAGCTTCCCTGCTGAGCCCTAGATTGTTGCCACAGCCTGTGCAATACTTTATCAGGAGAGTAACATCACTATAAATACTGCATAGTTGATTCTGGTTTCAACACAGATTACAAAAGGATGTGGAAGACTGAAGAAGAGACAAAGAAAAAACAGAGCTTGTTCTGTTTTACATTTTGTCTGCCTTTTTTTTTTTTTTTTTTTTGCCTGCTTGCCTCTAAATCTTCTTTCTGTACAGGTTTTTCTCTAAGGGCAGTTGTGAATTTGTAGCCAAAGCCAAAAGGCTGAAGTTCCACATTGTAGTTAACTTTAGATATATCACACAATGCTGCTGTAGGAAACGGGGTTTTACTCTGCCTCCCTTGTCTATTGCCCTGCCATTCTTGTGGATTAAACATTACTGGAATGTTATTGTTCAAGTCTAGCCTGTATTATGAGAGCAACCTCCTATGAATTGCAGCTTTCCAGTTTTATGTACACAACTGGCTCACATCTGCTTCCCTTTGTGTGTATTTAGTGAATTTACATCTGCCTGAAAAAAAACAAAAGGCAAGAGTCAGTTACCATACCCAACCTCTTCGCAGCTAGGGATGGCAGAACTAGCAGGGATAACAACTTTTGACCCTTTTATCATGCTTCTCACTTTTTTGAATGAGCTAGGTTGACCAAAAACTCTTGCCAGGAGTGCCACCTTCCAAGGGAACATCTGCCCCTTCAACAACGGAGTAGTCTTGGCCCTGAAGCAAAATTTGCTGTACAAAAGATATGGTTTCAGATACAACTGTCCACTGTTCATAAGGAAATCTGGGATGGACTGCTGGAGGGGAGAATAGAGTATGATTGAAAGTTATTCTAAAAATATGTGAGTTTCTAAATTTAAATTCATTGCGAAACCCTTCAGTTCCTATATTGCTTATATTTATTTACAGATCATTATTACATTTTATATTACAGAAATTTATAGATTAAATTAATTTATTAATTTATCATTTTTTTTACTGGCTGGCTGTATCTTCTTACTGGTTTCCAGGTAATATTATTAAAATAAAATGTGAAAATGGAACAAAACTCAGTTCCAAATGTTTAGGATTTACCAAGGGATTCTATTAAGGCAAAGCATATTTCACTGTCAGGCAACTGATTTCCTTGTAAAACTCCTGTAGTTTTCATAAAAGTTTTGTGACTTGACAGATCCTCAGCAGAAATGTGATTTGTGCTTGTGTCCCCTATTTGAAGAAGAGGACCCTATATTCAAAACATTTTGGTGCTTAGATTTCAAATATCATGTAGATATTGATAGACACGTAGGCAATTCAGCTGTGTCTCAGACAGGAGCTACATGTTGGCCTTTCTGGGGCATAGAAGGCAAGCAACCTTCTTCCTTTATGAGCCACCAATTAACCCTAATTAAATCAATAGTATTTTTCTTTGAATTACATTATTACTGACTAAAACTCCCCCTCAGCTAATTAACAGGCGTTTGGCCACCCCACCCGTATGGACTGAGGGCTGCTAAGGTAACCATTTTCATCACTGAAATGTTGTTGTTAAAAATTCTTCCTCTATCCCTTGTGCTGTGATGTTTACACCTGTGCACACACATCCAGGAAATAACAATTCATTTGCAACTCTCTTCTTTTTCCACAACTGCTAAGAAAATGTGGGTAAGTCATTCCAAGGATATTGGAGGAAATGAGGCATGAAATAAAAGCCTTCCTGCACTATCTGCTGATCCTCTGGAATGTAAGGCAACCTGCTGTATTAAAGAGAAGCATCCAGGCTATTAAGTAAGGCACTAGGACAGTGAGGAGTGAGTCCTCTCTGTGAGACATTCTTCTGAGCTGATGACATCAGTGTCCTCAGAACTATCACTCCGAGTTCATGATGAGATCTGCAAGATGTCTCATGTGTTATTCTTGTTCTTGGCAATGCCAGGGGACTTAAAAATAAGCCTTTACATTATTTACTTTTTTTTTTTTTCAGACATTTCTGAGTGTACTGGGTGTACCCACTAATAGTGTCACAAATAACATAGTATTAGGCAACTCTCTGCTATTAATATTATTAGTCATACTAATTAAGTTAATCAAGAAGATCAATCTAAGCAGTGTTCCAGCTGTTTCATGAACAAAAGCAGAAGGAATCTGAATGGCTTGTACTGATCAGTGTCCTGTAGAAAAAAAAGTGAGATTTTGCTACTTAACACCAGAGTTTTCATTTCATTTGGTGGAAAATTCTTGTCCAAATTAGTTGTGCTGTTCACTCAGTAGGCTTGCATGACAAGGTTACTCAGGAAAATACTGCCACAGATTGGTAGTGGAAGAGATTTTGGATTAGGAGGATTTAGAGGTCTTGTTCTGAGGACATTGCAACCTCCCTATGAATGACAAGTATCTTGAAAGGAAGATTGATATATTGGTGTCACTGTCTTTCATTAAACTGCAATAGGAAGGATGATACTGCAGTATTGATTCGACCAGCATTATTAAATTCAGGTTTAATATTGTCTTCATGTTGAACCAGGAATCTGCATTCTATTAGTCCAAATAGCACAAGCCCTATATATTTCGGCAATAAGATCTAACATAGCACAGTTGTTCCAAAGTACATTGAAAATGTGTATTTCTCTAGCTCTCTTTCTTTCATACCTAGTTCATAATACTACAGAACTACAGAAGAAAAATAAGAGAAGATTTCTGATTTTTCTGTCCAAGAACCAACCTATTGAAAAATTGATGGTTTTGGTATGGAGAGCCATGTACATTGATATGAAAGAAAGCACATATAATAATGTTTTACTTGCATTGTAAAACAGATTTTACAGCAGAATAGATATGGACAGCAGGCTACGACTTCTGCTAGGAGTACTACACAAGTCTATACAGTTTGAGAATACCACATTTTTTTAAAATTTGAAATTAAATGTGTTGTCTGTGACAAACACTAGATTGTAACTCTCCAAGACTGCTTAACAATTCACTATATTGTCATGAAGAGTGTCCACATAAAATAGCTTTCAAGAATCATGCTGTTGTTTGTAATAAATTATATTTTCAGTAATCTATACATAAATTATGTATTAGATTAAAGGTACATATGTTTGATCAATTCACATTTGCTTGAACCACAGTTTGCTTAAGACCACAGGCATTGCAAAAAATATTCTAGATATACTAAAAACTGATTGAACCTTTTTCATTGTTTCTTAGTAAGGCACATACAGCTTTTTATTAAATTATTTTCCAAATGTTATTTTGTAAAGAAATTTAATAAAATTTACTACTCTGCAATCCATTGAGCACTTCCTAATTTAATTTTCATATTCTGCATTTCCTGGGATTTACAATTAAAATTGTGATGAGCCAGACATTCAAACTCTTACATGTGTGAGATTTTATTATTTTTTTTTAGCTAAACAATATCAACAGGATTTTGGTTTTATAAAATATTTTCATACAAAAAGGTGCAAGTAAGTGAGGCCTTTTATACATAGGTTATGAAGTTTTTATTAAGTTTAACAAACTTTTTTCTCTTTTTCTTACTTCTTTACCCACTCAACTCATTGGCAAAAGAGACTGCTTATGCCAATGCCAGATACAGTTAATAGAAAATAATAGTTCTGATGTTTTATACTCTTCGACATTGATCAAATAAAATTAAAAAATCTTATTCTCCAGAACAGACACTGTCATTAAAATTCTTGCAGATTTATTTACATAAAACTCAACATGTTTGTAACCAAGAATGAGCCATTGTACTCAAGAGTTAGCTCATTTTACTATCATTTTATTATGTAAAGTTCTTTGAGATCCCTACAGATGAATATATTTATTTCTTTTACAGTAATAATGTTTTATTTTTATTTTGACTTTAGTATACCTCTTGAACCTTACAGAATATTGACAAGTTTGTATTCATTTCTTCACCCATTTTCTAAAAGACTATGTGGTGTTGCACCACTAGCCCAGAAAAAGAAGCAGTCCCAAGTACCTTAGGGGTACTTGGTCACCTGGGCCTTCTTATGATCCTCCTTGGTGGAATAATTTATCCTAACCTGAGCTTGGTGAGAATATTTTAACTAGTCTCTGTACTAAGCCTTTATACACTAAAAGCAGCAAGTGCAACAATTTTTGCTTTTACTCAGTCATTCAGCCAAAATCAGGACACCAAGCACAACTTGCAATTCATGTTCAAGCCTTCACCATTTTCATAAGCATAGACCTCTTCTCAAAGTTTTTTCGTTCTTTAAATTGAGGTTCTTTTGTATGATTTGAAAGTAACTTCTCTTTAGGCTTTTATAGGAACAAATAATATATCAAATTTATAGGAGGACACATTTAAGGATTGACAGCCTTCTATAACTTCCACCATACAGAAAAAAAAATCCAAACCCAGATTTTGTAGATGTCACTACGAGAGCATTACAAAAAATTGGCTCCAAAAGCAAAAAAAGCTCTCAGGACAGTGCAGTGCCAGAGGAGACATAGACTTAGAGGGCTTTGTAATTTGACTGCAATTATGAAATAACATTTTTTACAAAAAATCAGGTCTAAATATTTTCAGCTCTGTAGGTCTGCCTAGGCTTCTCTCTTGGCATTGGAAGTCAGTACTCTGTCAGCTGCGAGTTGTTTCTCAGACATTTAATTGGGTAGGAGCACAAAACAAATCCCACCCATGTGGGGTGGGACTGGGACCAGGGATGTCTTGGTGTAACAGGAAACATCTGATCTTCGTGGATGCAGAGCCCTGCTCATGGTACACTGGATTGGAGTGTAAAATGGGAAACAGTGTCAGAATGAATAACATGTGTGTGCACTTAATGTTGTCTCCACGGTGCTGTTTCTAGGCTTTCCAGCGAGATTTCAAGGTCTGCTACAATACATAAGTTTGCTGAATAAAAGAATATAATTCAGCTCTCAAGCAATAATGGCGTATATGAGTTAGGGTCTAAGAAAACAAGGTATAATTTCAGGTGCAATTCTTATCAATATGATTGACAGCAGACTGTTCTGCTTTTATGTTATTTTTCTTTTAAAGAATTATCTTTGAGTGCCTCCTAAACTTTGCCTAGAACTTAAAGAGCTGATTTAAACATAAAGGGTTTGTAAGGAAGAAAAGAAACTCTACCATACTTATGCTAGATTTCATTGTTGAGTGGCCTTTTAAT
Organism: Petroica traversi; assembly: GCA_025920805.1. NCBI lineage: Eukaryota > Metazoa > Chordata > Aves > Passeriformes > Petroicidae > Petroica > Petroica traversi. Next base: position 26,589,276 of record JAHLSL010000022.1, read on the forward strand.
CTTTTCCAACAGACATATTTATAGCCCCTATGGACAAGATGCCAATCTATGATGGAGAACAAATGAGCCAGGGAAGCAAGTATTTTATATTGCAAGCAGAAAAATATTTTTGTCCATCTCTAATCACTTGCTCAGCCACAAAGGACGATAAAGGACAGATGCTTCTAATACTCTCCAAGTTTTTAAGGACTTTGCATAGGACTCAAAAACCCCCTGAACAACAGTACTATCTCTTAGAGAAGTTATGATCTTTAGTGTCTCTTTCAGTTTTCTCTGAGCCTGCTTATATGCATTCTCAAGGAGTTATACTGGTGTGCAATTAAAATGAAATACTAATTGGTATTAAAAAAAAATACTGTGCTTGCAGAATATAACTCAGTTCTAATGAATTTCACAATACATTTATTCAGTGAAGAAAAGACTTTTTTTAGCCAGCAAAATCAATTTTCCGATCTTTGAATGGACATTTTATCCTCTTCTGTTCTGATCTTCTGGTGGCACCATGAATTTCACAGACAGCTTTGTTAATCAGCAGAGTGCTCCAGAAAAGAGTTTTCTCAGCTAAAAGCAGTTACTATTTCTCTTTAAACATCCATGTTTTAAGTTCCTGAAATATAACTTTGAATCTAACATTCCTACAGTATCATTGTACTTAGAGTGTGCAAGAGATTAAGTTAGGGAAAATTAGTTCGGAGAATACCATGGGTGATCAGAGGAAAATTTATGTGGACTACACTGGGGTTTTTTCACAAGAGTTATATTGATATTATTTGTTTTGCACCTCTACATTCCTGTGCCTTTGCTGTCACTTTCCTCAAGTGTTTTTTCTGAAATTTCAAATTGTGTTATGGCAGGCATTTAAAATTATATTCCAGGTACCACTGGTCTTCAAAATAGAAAATACTCTGAAATATGTGTTTCCATTTGTTGCTGAACTTAACTTGGTTTTTTTTTGTTTGCTAATTTGTTGTATTTATCTGGTTTGCTGTTGAATGCTGGTGTTTATTCTGTTCTGCTTGATATAAGCATTGACATTAAACTAGTCTAAGAGAAATTGTTGAAGTGAAAAGAAAGGAAAAATATTCCTGTTTGAAACCATCATGATAAAATGATTGCACATGCTCACATAAAATGAAGGTTTATGTTGTTCTGTCTCTGATAAGTTCAGTACTTCTGTAACTGTCACAGAGGGTAAGACAGAAATCTTGTTAATTGTCTAGAGAACAAAAGTAATCTCATATATTCTGGAAGCCTTCAGTGACATTTTTGTCACACAGCAGAATAATCTTATGTGACATGGATTAAGGTGTACAGTGGCTTTTTAGCTAAACTAGGAACATGTTCTGAGTTAAAGTCTTAACAACTGACAATGAAAACCTGCCAGCACTTCAGGAGATTATGTTTCATTTTCTACTACTCTGTATTTCCTTGTTTTTCTCCATTATGAATGAAAATTAAGGAATTAAGTTTTATCTGAAAAAAAATTATAATTATTTTTGAACACTTTATATCCAGCTTTATCTGTTTACACATTAAACAATATTCTTGTTCTGTTGTCAACATTACTGAGCTTATTTCTACCAATGCATCACAACTATGTACTAAAAAGCATAAACTGTACATTGAAATCTATGCATTATGTAGGTACCAGCAATGTTTATTTTGCAGGGGTTTTGTTGTTCTTATTTTTTTTTCTGTGAGACTGGAATAAAGAATGAACACTTTTGTTTACAATCTAATTTGGGGGAAATGAGAAGTGATGAAATGTCATGAAAAGAAAAAAAAACCCTCTGAAATAAAGCAGAACTATTACGCAACACAAAATAACTCTTTCTCTGTAACTCGTAAACAACACTAATGTCCATTCCTATTATTCACTTATTTGTAAATAACTGGCATTATGCCTGTGCTTAAAGTCAAGTATGTCACTGTTGCAGCAGAGTGGACACCTGTTGCTCCTTACCCTGTGATTCCTCCACTCTGCAGCCTTGTAAGAGAGATCTTGACTCTTTTGTCCACCTCACATCATCTCCCACAAGATGGGAGAGAACTTTGCTGAGCAGAAACCCCCAGGACCACCCAATTCACACTAAAATTAAGGGTATAACTGTCAAAAGAGAAAGGGCTAGAGCTGCCTCTGTCCCCTGCCCTGTGATCTCTTTCTGCAGCACAGCCAGTACCTTTCCAGGCAGTGGGATAAAAGGGCAGCCAGGCTTCAAGCATGCTCCAAGGAGAATGCAAATATTGCCACTGTGGGGAAAACTTGGTCATAGCTGACACTTCTCCAGGCAGATTGCTCAGCCTAGTCAAGAGTCAGCTAAAAGATAAGAAACAAAACTCCCTGATAAAATCTCTCTACATCATATTAAGTAAGACACAAATCTGTAATACTTATAACTGCAGTGACACCATTGTAAAAAAATTGCATCAAACAATGCCCAAGCCTTCATGAGCCCAGTTTACAATGCCCGTAGCACACTATTGCAATTGCAGATACCACACATAGCAAAAAGGGAAAGCACGTTTCTTTTTATACATTTATTTTGTAGGTACATATTGGTTAAATCTGCTCTGTTCACATAGATTTCCAATGTATCACCCTCAGAATCATAATCCTCAGTAAGGGATGGAAACACTTACTGTGCCTTTGAAGCAGAGTGGTTTTGCATTTGAAACTCCCATAAGCACGTTTGCATTATCTCTCTCCAATTAATTTGATATCTAAAAGGGTACATATGATTTAATTCATAGGAAAATGTTTCTAAGTTCTGTCCTTTTCAAATCAGTGGTAATACTTTTATTTACTTCAAGAGAGTAATTATTTTACCCTCAAAAATATAATCATTCTAAATTTCCCCAAATCAGCTTGTGGAAATAATTTCAAAGATTGTTCTCTTGTCCAATTAATTACTTTAAGAATGGTTTCATAATAACTGTACTTTCATACCTTCAAGAAAACATATATTTTTGTTCACAACTAAAAATTGTGGCTCCATCCTACAAGCTATACAAAACTTACAGTTGCGGTGTTTTGGGGTGAGATTTTTTGCATGTGTGTTTTGCTTTTTAAAAACCATGAAAAATAGAAACTTATGTATCAGATGAGTTGTAAGAACTTCTGTCTCTTGGAATTTTGTATTTATTTTTATTGAGTAAATGCATTAAAAATTTTTGTTGGTGGAACCTAGAAAAGATGGACATTTTCTGTGTATCATGACTAGGTTTTGCAATTGCCTTTTGATAAGTATATGTAATACAATACTTACCTTCACTTTGGGGTATTTGTCTGTGGAGTAGAATTTTATGTGGTATTTTATTATAAAACAAATTTCTGTCAATAAGGCTTTTGCTTAAAAATAGTAATAACCCTTGTGTCTCAGTCAAATTGATTTTTCTGATGAAAACCTTGGAGAAAGTTGTTATTATTTTTTAATCCATCACACAGACATTTTATGAGAATAAACCAATGCTGCAGTTTTAGTTTATTGTATATCTCTTTTTCATGGCACTTCATTTTGTTCATTCCCCACCGAAGAACAACCAGTCGATTAAAATTTATTAGTTAGTGTTGACCTATTTGGATCTAGTTAGAAACTGTGGCCTCTTACCTTGGCCATTTAGTGAAATTTTCTATGCAGCTGACCAGAAATACTATTATGTTTGAGAATTTGTATCTACTTTAGTGTTCCCCTAAATTTAAGGGCTTCAGAATAAGTTTTAGACTTCCTGTATTGCTATTAAAGGAGAATGAAGGTCCTGTTTAATTCATTAAAGATGATGGACTTGCATTATTATTAGAGTAGTAGTATTTTATATAAAAGCCAAAGGAGGATGTTCATTTATAAGGCAACTTTTCCCAGAATTTAAATTGGTGGTAACAGATAATGGACAGTTAAATGTGGTGTAAGTCACCACTTAACATCATGAGCTATGGCTGGAGTAGGTGAACACCTCTGAGTGCACTGCTAAATGATCCTTGGAGTAGGTGATGGAAGAAACATGTACTTCTGCAGATATGAAGATATGTCTACATTTTACATTTAGTTTAAAATAGTAAGGCAGTCCTACAAGTGGATGATTGACAAATTATATGATTTGACTTTGTCTTACAAACCAAAAGCAGGAAACACTGAAAAATATCTCACCTATCCATCAAGGAATTGAATAATCCTTGTATTTTCCTTTCCTCATACTGACTCGCTAAGAATTACTCCCTCCAATTCTCTGATGAACAGAGATGTCTTATTGTCTCAATACAAATGTTTCTGAAACAAGATAGCATTTACTGAAATTGCCCTTATTTTAGAGATAAATTTTCTAATCAGATGTATTATTTATTAAATAACTTCTTAGGTGACTCTGTGTATATCTTAGAGCAAACCCTTATAAAACCTGCTTTTTATGCTCTCACAGTGCTTCTTTTCCTTTCTGGGAAAAAGAAAAAAGGCAGAAAAAATATTATTATGCAAATGAAGTCCTGAAAAATATTTCTGGAAATAACCACAATTTTGGATGTCACTAACACACAAACAGGAACATTTCTAGTTCATAAGGACCTTTAATTAGATCGACACCCCAAGTCAAGCCTGAGTTTTGTTCTCAAAAAATAATTGTATTAAAAATTATCTACTAAAATTAAGAAATAATAGGAAAGATACAAGCGCAATTATTTTTATTCCGCAATAGCCCCTAAAATGAGAAGGGACACATTGATTGCTTCTCAAAAAAATTGCTTTGAGCAGAATACACTGCAGTTTTGCCTTCCTTACATCTCTACACAATTCCAGTTGATTGTCTCTGTTTCCAATATTGCATCCGTCTTTTATTAGTAAGGATTTCAATTAGTGTTTATCAAAATTTGTAATAAAGGACCCTGAGAGGATCTCCCACTGAACAGTCTCACACATCAAACTTCTGCTCTTTGTATTCCTTTTATCCTAATAACCAAACATAACACTCCTACTTGAAACATAACAGCTGCTGAATCTGACGCCATCGTTGTCACTGCCTACTCAAAAAGTTTCTAAAAAAAAATTTGGTCTCTCACCAGATCTATATGAACTTTGTCTATGTGCAAATGAACCAAACCAATATATGAAGCCTGATTTTGTTAATGTTATTCAAAATAAAATATCTTTCCCTTTAGGTAGATAAATATTGTGAATGTATAATGCTGCATAGTGCAATATGAAGGATAAAAGAAAGACACACACATGCGTAATAATGGAGGAGTATTGGTCTCTCAGGAAGGAGCAGTAAGGGGCTTGATGCCACCCCTGCTCCTCTCAAGGATTCTCAAAGAGGAGTTCAGCTCACAGCAGGGCTCAAGCCAATGCCTTGCAGCAGCACAGCTAAGCCCACCCAGTCAGTCTGCAATCTGATGGTAACTGTGGTCTGTGCAATGCCTGGGGAGAGCATCTGTATAATCCAGAAAAATATCACAATGCACAAGCATGAACCCTCAATCAAAGTGGAAAACTAGTTCCAAAATGTTTTGCTTTAGTTTGTATATGTTATTAAATTTTTGTCCCTAATTATTTTTCTTATGATCTCTATAGTATGAGGCTTCACAGGAAGTTTGACAACATATTTGTTTACTTGAGACTTCGGCCCTTTGCCTTTGCCCAGGCAGACCAAACAAAGTCAGAAGTTTAACAATTTTATCCTTATCCTTGGCTGCTATCTTAACCAAATGAGCCTTTTGAACTTGTCTTGAAGACGAGATAAAGAAAATTTAAGGAGAGGAGGAAAGATAATCAAAAGTCAGCAAGATGCCTAAAAAATGTGCTTCTTATTTCTTAAAACCAGCATGACTTATCTTTTGCACACAATGAAGCCTCAGTTCCCAGTACAGAAATACTTTATAAAGACAAGTTTCAGTGTTGGTGGTTGAAACACACCGTATTCAGCTTGCTCTCGACCCACCTGCAGTGGTGAATAAAGTTACTGAGAGAGGAACCACAGCCTATTTTTCAGCTTGTTATTTGTTGATGAATATCCTCAAACACTTGTAAAACTGTTGATTCTTTAGTGTTTTTTCAGACTATTATAAGTCTTTTTGCTAACAGTATGACTCTCACTCTTTCTGTAGACCTCAAAACTTCTGGCCTCAGACACATCATATGACAGCAGGGTCCAAGAATATAACAACCTTTTCTAATTATTTCTAAAAGTGTTGCAACTGAATCCGATCTACTCTTTGCAGTACAAAAGACCATAAATATTAGGATTGGGTTTTCAATCCGAATACAATGTATTATTTCATATACTTCTCCTGTGACTATCCTGGTGTGTGTTTATATATGCATGTATATACATCTCCTTAAATAAATTTCATAATTACCCCCCCCAAATGATGGGAAAATTGAAGGATTTTTATAAAAATACTGGACCTTGCAAGTACAAATGTATATTACTTTTTGAAGAAAACAACATATACGAGACATGACAGCCTAACTCCAAAATCCACTGGCACTAAATTTATGGGTTTATACCTGTGAAAAGACATTAAATAGAGTGAAAGAATATTGCTCTGCTATCCCCTAGTTGCTAGTTAATGTTAAGAAACAGTTATTTAAGGTTCATGAACCGAATAAAAAATAACTTTGGAAAGAAAGAAAAAAGTCTTTGCTGTGTTTTATGTGTATGCTGGAATTGCTGAAACTTTTAAAAATATATTGAAATAATTGTAAGAGAATGTGTCAGAGTTCTTTCTGGCAATGGCTCAGAAATGTGAAACTATTGTCATCTTGACATTTACCACTGATAAACATACTATGCACACTAAATCAAAATGCGTATAAAAGTGTGCCATGTGACAGGATAGCCTTTGCCAAATGGGTTGACCTGTAATGAAAAAGTCAATCCTCTTCCTCCTTTTTTTATCTGAAAAAAAATATAGCAGCAATAATATGGGTAAAAGCCTCAATAAAATCTGTCAGAATTGATTTTTAGTGACACATAATGTCTGGCAATCTAAAGCTTTATTTTGCCAACTGTTTAATCTGTACTACAAGGAAAAGTGTTCCATATGCATAACTTCCCATTTCAGTGATGATCCTGTTTAAAGATTTGTTCCAGCAGCATTTATTTAATGACCTTTATAAAGAATTTTCTCATTCTTCTGTGAGTTATATTTAAACTAGGGAATAATAAAATTAAAGTGCACAATGGGAGAAAAAAAATCTCCATTACCCGCTACTTTTTTGTTCAAAAATGTAATTACTTCTTAGACAACATTAATGAGGAAGCCTGGGAATATAGGCATTCCAATGTTAGAAAAAATAATAAACCAATGGTCATTTTTTACATCCTTTTAATGTCCTACCATACATTTTTGTCACGTAGTACCTGTGAAGAAAACTCACATGCACTGCAATATGCACTGCTATAGCTCCCTTATTCTATTGATTTAAATATCTTTTTGCTTCTCCCTACTCAACAGGAAGTATGAGGTCATTGCTATAGCTGAAACATGCCTTGATAGAGCACTATTCAAACCAGATATACACCATACTTTATATCATATTTTGAATTATTTATCTGTCATGGGAAATAACAGGAGAGGAAGGAGTTAGCTGGGTGTTTGAAAGGAATGTGGCAAAAGCATTAATGTGCAGGTCCAGCTGCACAAAATCAGATGTGGAGTCCTGGTACAAAGGGTCAGAGTCAGTGATGGTGGCAAAGCTCTTGGTAACACCAGGAGTGCAGAGATGCTCATAAATCCAGAGAAAAGCTATCACATCCTGTACAGGTACAGGTGAAACAGAGTACTAATTTCCAATGGACTGTGGAATATGTTTAAAACTGACACGTACACCCAACCCTGCCATTCAGAAACTTTCATAGAGCTGTATAAAGTACTGAGGAAAAGGTTAATCAAGAGTGCTATATGGCTTAAGGAAATGCATAGAGTGGCTGGCTGATTTGATTCATGTGTCCCAGTGACAAAATTCTTTCCTGGAGATCCATAATGTCTGGGTTCTTAATTATCAGGTCTTCGGTGCATGTATGTGTGTATTTAAAAATGGCCAATAAAATTTCAGCCAAGAAACACACTGTTCATTCCTTTCAGGTCTATTTTAAACCTATTGCACTTAGGTTTCAGCTAAATCAATTTTTCATGAATATCTACCCTAGAAGATTGCACCTCAAACCAGTTCAGATCTCCAGAGAATTAAAAAGAAAAAAAAAAAAAAAAGAAAAAAAGAAAAAAGATTTCTCAACAAGTAACACCCCAGGAAAAAGAAACAGGGTTTTTAATTGCTTTGTGCACTCCATAATTGAAGGCAGGCACCTTCTTGAGGCACTCACTGCCAGGAGGAGTGTGACTCCACTTGGCCCTGCCTAATTAATCCTGTGATACAAACCTTCTGGCTTCAATTTTCACATTTCTGTCTCTTTTTAGAGGTGATAATAAAACTAAAAATTTATGTTGGTTACTGTATGACTATAACGGTGCCAGCAGAACACAAATAAACCCATATGGATGAAAGAGACCTTGCCTTCCCATGCCTGGCTTCTCTGTTTTTTGATGTGTACGGGGACACACTTTGTGCTAACAAGAAAAGGTAGAGAACGATTCAGTAGCAGGAAGGAAGTGCAGGTCAACTGCTTCTTGTGATAGCCTGCTCTGCTCAGATGACTCACTGAAGCATATGTCTTATTTGTTTATTGACAAGATCTCAAAATAGAAGTACACACTCTGGAAGCTCAGTTGAGCTGGCTACAAATCACAAAACTGCACAACAGCTCTTAATGAAAGACAAATTGTGCAGCTTAGCCTTTAAAAAGCAGTCAAGGCTGTTTGTGCAGATGCCTTCAATCTTAATAGCTTGCATACTGTGACCTGTGCACACTCCCTTACCAGTGCCTAATGAAAGTAATAGAACATCTTTATTTTCTATAGAATGTAAGGACACAACTATTATTATTATTATTACTAGCATTATGAGGCAAGGATTTAATTCCTGGACACTGAGAAATAGTATTTACAAACACAGAGACACACATGTAACAGTTATGAAATACAGTAAGACAAATTCTCTTTTTACTAAATTGTGTCTGTTTTCATTGCATTATATAGAAGGTGGACTTAGACCTTACTGTATTAAAGTGGGAAGGATTTATCTTGCCAAGTGAACTATAGATATATTCTTTCAATAGAACTGCTGCTTTTATTTGGAAGTACATTGCAGGTTTCATTCTGTTCATCCTACTCCCGGACCCAAAAATGCAGTTCTGAGCATTCAAATTCCTTCATGCAGTTGAGCACAGTAGGACTGTACCATGGATTTGATAATTTTCATTAAGAGACATGCTGGAAGAAAAGGGGGAAAAAAAGAAAAATTATCTTAATTTTGCTGCTGTTGCTGTTCTCATTTCCTCGTCTTGTAAAATGTCACATGTCTCTAGGGATACTGTTTTTAAAAAAATTATATATTTTAGGGTAACAAAATATTTCAGTTTTGTGGTGGTGTGCAAGTTGCCTGCCACATAAAAGTTGGGAGGATCAGTGTGATTGGAAAATTAGGATAATTTTGCTGCCAAACTCTAGCAAATTGCTACTGAGTATCTACAATTTTTTTTTTTTTTTCTGGCTTTACACTTCAACACGTTGGGACAAAAATTCTCTATGGATGGCAAAAGAGTCAGCCCTTTCCAACTACTCAGAAATTTTAAACACATTTTCCAAGATGGGTTGATGTTAAATTTTTATCTGAATGTCTTGAAAAATTCACCCTTGTCTCTGTAAACCCTGATTTTGGAAAAGGCATTACTATTACAACTAAAATTTTTACCCACAAACAGGATACCAAGAACAGAAAGCTCAGTTGAAACACTTGGAACAAATGCAAAAAGAAACCTACAGCACCAAGCTCAAAGCACATGTGACACAGCTTAGAGTTGAATATAAGTCTTTACAAGACAGCCTAAGTTGGAGAGGTATCAGAAACAGGAAAAGATATGATTAGCCCAAAATCAGTGCTCTCACTGATTTTGTTCTCCCTAGACAACAACTGCTGCTCCACCAGTATGTTTTGGAAAAGGAATACAGTTTCTTTAATCAAATTTTTAACAATCAGAAATGCATAGATAGATGATAGATAGATGATAGATAGATAGATAGATAGATAGATAGATAGATAACTAGCTAGAGTTTTTGTTGGGGCAGGATGGTAGGGAGAATCCTGAATCAGTAAAAATATATCCGAAAAGAGATGAAAAAATTCTCATCACATAAATATAATATGTTCTAGAGAAAAAAACCTGTATTTATTGATTATTTAATGTATCTTCTACTTTAAGAGACTCTGGATTATTTAATCTCTTTTTAAAATAATTACTCTGAAGCCAATATAAAGTGTTCTATCAAATTCTCATGAAATTTTTTACGTAACTAGTTAATGAGCTGCATGTAGCAGACAGACCAGGTCACCTGTCTTGAGCTTCCTTTTGTAGTAGGAGTGTTTCCTTTTAATTGCCAGTAACTCTATGCAAAAAATGTGTGTGCCATCTGACTGTCTTGAACTGAGATTATTTAAGGCAAGCTTTGTTTCTAGAGTGCAGCAGCAAGTGCAGAATGTAAGGGAGAGTTTGCCCTTTGTTTAGTTCTGGACATGTAGGGATTAGACCACTTTCTCTGAATGGAGACTGCTGCTTAATCTCTAAAATGCCTTTCACAGCCTTCTCAAGAAAGATGCAATTATTTTGTGATAATTTGTAGTGTACCACAAATAATTACACTGGTTCATTGCAGTGTTTAGTCTCCAACAATTTGTCTAAACTGTTCTTTTGCTGGAAAACTTGGGGATTTCTTTCTACACCAAAAATTAAATCTCCATCTCCCATGAGGAACTGTACTATTTCTAAACAAATTATATCTGTTTCATTTTAAAATATTTTTTTGATCCATTCAATTTCCATGCACTCACAGGCACGTGGGATTTTATTCGGCCCTGATGAGTAGCAGATTTGTTATCATGAGTCTGTGGGATACATTTTCAGTCTTCACAAAGCATATCAGGTAAGGCCTCTCTTAGCTCTCAGTAGGTTCTGTGGGTAGACTCCAAGGCATCACACCAGGAGTTAAAGAAATAAGCAGTGGCTTCACAGCCACTACAGGCAAGCCCAGCAGCTCAGAAGCAGCAGTAAAATGGGTCAATTCAGCTAGAAAGGGAGTCAGATCCTACTGAAAAAAAGTCCTATTGGTACAAGGGCTGTCAGTTAAAGACTTTTTAGTCTTTATTTATGTTGACATGAATGCGTGAGAGGAAGAGGCTAAAGACTGATAAAGTGCATGTAGCATCGTCTCTTTGTCTGGGGTTTTGAAGCCATCCTCTTTGACTTGGATTATGTGATATATTTGAAATATTACTACTACCAGTCTTTGAATGACTGGACTCTATGTGAAATCATATTTCAAGTTAGGGATTATGTCCCATTCCAATTGCGCTTCTGTTTAGAAGTCTGGCAAAATCTTTCCTTTTATGTCATTTATTGGTGTGCCTAACCAGCATCAGAGGGGGAAGAAATGGATCATCGTAAAGTAAAAGTAAGAAATGTAGAACAAAGCTTAGCTTACATGTAAACTTTTGATTTTTTAACATACTTTTTCTTTTTATTAATCTAATTTAAATAACTGTTTTAGAGACTATGATATATTTACAATTAATATATGTCAAAATTGTCATTGTAAGCAGTCAAGAAAGTTATATTATTTCATGTTAATAAAATCAAATGAGGGAAACTTTCTAAAGAAAAACTACACTCAAACTTAAAATTCTGGAGACATAGTAACTGATAGCAAAATGTAAATAACATAGCAGAAAATACAACGAAGCTGGGAAATCAGAGTAGAGGTTAAACTTCAATGTAATCTCATTACAAAAAAATATGAAATCATACTGATTATCTCAGCCCTGTTGATGTTGCTATGCAGTGACACAAATGCAGTAAATATGATTATAATGGTGGTTTTTGTTCTCTTACAGGAAAAAAAAAATACTATCTTTTCACTTTGCACTGCTCACTCCCTACTCCCAAATAAAATGCTTGCAAAGTTTATACAGTTCCAGGCAGGTTGAACATATGTAGATTATAAAGTGTTGCAGGGATGTGTTACAAATTATGGTCCAAATTGTGACCCAGTTTGCATGGCTGTGCAGGATAGGAGGGAGAATAAAGGAATAAAACTCTCCTTTATTACTAATACCCAGGGGAGCTGTAAGAGGTGAATAAAAAGAATAACCACAATAGGGAATCTTGCACTGTATGACCTAGTTGCACCAGCATGTAAGAACTCAGGCACTGAAAGGGAAAGCCAGTAGACTCATTGTCTCTCTGAGCCACAATTTGCCTCTCGTTTACTTTAAGGCAATGCAAAAATCTGCTTGGCTTTGTTCAGGCCTAAAGAGCAGCTAAGATCCAGCAGTAATTATTTCTGTGAAAAGTCCTTGATTCCTATGTGTAATATTGGTATTTGAACAGCTAAGTTTATACCACTGTGTTATTCTCCATAATTAAGTATGATTCTTTTGGTTGTGTCATACCTTCAACAATTAAGCCCAATAAATAAAGCTCATCCCCTCCATGCAGCAGTCAGAGATTGGATCCATTTCCTGCCACAACTTTCTGTTTTATTGCAAACAGTTCAAGCTTCGGCAGGGTCTCAGCTTTGCAGATGAACAAATTACTTCCATCACCGTGAAGTGTGATGAAGATACCTCAAGATAAAATGCAGACTTGTGAGCACACTATGTATCAGGTTATGTATAGAGAAAATTATAGAAGCAATATAAGTTTTAATTGACTACATAAAAGAGGAAGAGCATTCTTGAGGAATATAATACACTCTTCTTTAAAGCAGGGCACTTAGCTAAAATTTGGTGCCTAAGAGTTGAAAATGGTGATAAAACGATCTCACCCAATCCCTAATCATAGTAGTAATCTGACCCAGATAATTTAGATCATTAAATTCTACATCTTACTACTTTAATTTTTCTCATGTCCAAGTTCTCTGTGTTCTTCTGACAATATTTTTCTTCTCTCAGGGAGGGAGACATCAGTCCCTGTATGTACACAGAGCTTTAATTGTGCAATACCAGATGAAAAATAACTGTCACTACTACTGAAGTTCTAACATAATTTTAGGAGGACTTACTTCATTTTTTGGACTTTGGAAAGTTTCTTTGGATTTGGCTGAAATCTACCTTTGTTTCAGCTGTCCTTTAAGGAGAATTACAATTTGTTAAAGTTACTAGTGGTGAGACCTATGAATTGTCATTATATTTAAGTCACATCTAACAATATACAGAATGTTTAAAAAATCATTAATTAAATTAATTAAATTCCAAAATTACAGGTTATTACTTTTGCATCATCCTCCACCCACTTTATTATTTTTTTTCATATAATCAATAATGTCATCATGTATTAACATTAATGCCTTACATATGAACTCCCACTAATGACACTTTTAAATCTCTTCTGGATTTAGTAGGATTTGACATGCTTCAGTGTTGGTGGAAACAGAACCCTGCAACGAATCCAGATTGATGCTCTAGAAGCATCTCATCTCATCTCATCTCATATGATGTTACTGTGTCATGATTATTACAATTGTTGCTCCAATCCTGTTGGGACTTCTAAATGAACTGTAAGGCACACTGTAATAAAAAAAAATGTAGTGACTTTCATAAAAATCACAACATTCCTTAGGCAAAACACTGAGTCACTTGAAGCAGAAAATATCTGATCTGCATCTAAACTTTAGCTGTGCTTCTGAGTTTCTGGTTAGAAAACATAATATATTAATGCCCTGCAACTTGCACTGTACTCGCTTTAAAATTTATATTAAGTAGATTGTTACATTATGGTAATGTACTAAATTACCTAAAGCAAAGTAATACAATGATTAACTGACCATAAACATTGGTTTATGGTCAGTTTGTAAAGTATTACAAAGATTAACATTATGCATTTTCATATCAGAAGAAAATTGCAGGATGAAATATGTCTGGATTGACTTGATGCTATTAAGAATAATAAAACAGTGGTATAACTCACAACAGTCTCAAGTTACAGCTTACAACTAAACTTTGGTTTAAATCATCTTTGAAAACAGCAGAGATATTCATCGTTTTAAAAAATGCCCAGAGCTTTCCAAGCATAGAATAATGATTTCCAGTATATGTTTTCTAATATATAATGTATTATCTTGGTTTTTTGCCTCTTTGTTATTCATCAAGTCAGATTCTGACCTGGCATAGCTGCTCTGATATCAGAAGTATTTTACCACCTTGGCCAAGACAAATGGGGTTCTCTTTATATCAGATGGTAATATTTGTCCTAAAAAGCGAGAAACAAAGTTCAATGTTTTTTGAATTAAATTAATTTAATCATACGTAGTTAAAAGTGCTGTTCACCTGTTGTTCCAGGGTTTTATCTGGTCTGTCTGTGAATTTGACCCTAGCAGCCCTGTGGGTTGTACAGGCAGCACACCATGAGCCCCTGAGCTCCCTGCAGAGAGGAAGGCTCAGTGCAGGCAGCTGCAGGAGCCAGAGCACAGCCAGCAGCTCCAGGGAGGGGATTATCCCCCCCCTGCTCAGCCCTAGTGCAGTTTTGTCCATTGTCCAGTTTTGGGTTTACTGATGCAAAAGAGATATTTAGAAGCTGCAGAGTCCAAAGGAGTAAAACCATGATTTGGAGGGGGCTGGAGTACTTGACACGCACGTAAATGCTGAGGAAAGTGGATCTGAAGGCTGAGAGGGTACCTGTTTGTCTCAAGGGGAGTTACAGAAAATGGAAACAGATGCTTCACATGGGTGCTCAGTGAAAGGAGAGAAATCACAGTCACAATTTACAGAAAGAAAATTACAACAGGAATTAAAGAAAAAAAATGCACAAAGGGAACAGAAAAGCCCTGGAACAGGTTGTTCGAGAACTGTGGGAAACTGTCCTTGGAGATTTTTCAAAACTTGGTTGGACAGATCCCTGGGTGACATGATCCAGTTTGAGATTAACCCTGATCCAAGCAGAAGGCTGGACCAGATGGTCTCCAAAATCTCCCTATAACCTAAATTTTTAGATGATCCTATGATTTTCCTTCTCTGTTCCTTCAGCCTTAAAAAATGCTCTTGGTCACTACTGCATTAAGATTTTGATATTCTGAAGGTTAAAACCAAAAGTAGTATTCATTTTACTTCAGTACAATAAACTTTAACTTGTAAAGAAACTCTTGAAATTCAAAAAACTTAGAGTCTGCTTTCTTTCTTTTCAGGAACTTCAGGAATCTGATAAGTTCAAATGAACTCAGGACACTTTTTCAGGTTTTTCTGTGCAATTATGAGATATAGAAATATACTAAATTTTTAAATAAAATAAAAGTACTACCAGATCAGGAACTCTCAGGAAACAATCAGTTACCACAATTCATGATTTTCTAGAAGTAGTGAATGAAATTTCTTCTATTTTTATACTTCTTAAATCTATCCAGAGCAGTTCCCTGATGCAATCCACAGTCACATGCAGCAAAATGAAAGAGAGGATGCAAAGAACTGAAAAGAAGCCAGGATTGCCTCTCATAATGATACATTTAAGTGGTTTGAAAATTTTCTGAAATTTTAGCCTAAAATAATTTAGACAAATTTGCTTCTGAAAGGACGTATTTTCCTCCATTACTGTCTATACAAACAATTATACACTTAAGCTTTATTGATGCCTTAGTGTTAATATTGGTTGAAAAGAACCAAAAGACACTTAAAGTACAGAAAAAATTCTCACTGACTGAAATCTTGAGAGATAACCAATTTTTTTTTTTACTCCACATAAATTACTAACATGGTAACTAAAAGACATATTGAAGATGCTGCACTTACTATTACAGTTGATTCCTAAGCATCAAAATATTATATTATATTTATATACACATTTGGAAATAGCATATGTGTCGTTTATTTAGTATGGAATAACATATGAACCGCATCACCTGGTAACAGCTGTAAAAAAAAAAAAATCCAACATAAGCCTTCACTTGTTAGAGTAGTTTGTCTGGCAGCATTCCTCTCTCTTTCCACTCATACTGGCACTTTTAGGAAGGAGTGCAAGATGCCATCAGCCACTGGGGAATTTCATTATTCTTACCCAAATTTTTCTTATCCAAAAATGGATTGCCCAAGAGGTGCTTCAAAATGCTCATTCACCAATGCAAGCAAGAGCATTCTCCAGCTCCTCTGAGGAAGTCACTGCATTCCAGACCATTTCCATCAAACACTCTATCTTGATATGCAATCATTAAAATAACTGTCAGGAATGTTTATGATCTAATTTGGCTCATTTTGTATTTTATACTGGATGACTAAATTATGTGGTAAATTTGTGCCTAAAATACTTAAGGCAAAGCTGCACACAGTGCAGGTACAAACACAGGACAGCAGTAAATAAAGACCAGAATTCACAAAGAATATAAGGTAAGAACACTGGTTTTAAGGTGTAAGAACAATGAAATGAATGACAGACAGCTGTCATCAGCACAGCAGACATCTGTGGACATAAGCACCAAAAGTGGCAAGAAGTGGAATTACTAAAAATGGGGATTTTGAAATTTGTATCCCTATTTAAAGCTGACACAAGAGAAAATATGAAGAAATATGAGAAGCAAGGCACTGTTTGAGAGAGAATAAAAAAAAGGCACCTAGAAGAGACTTCCATCCATCACTGCCTTTGTCGTACTGCATGAAAGTAGATCTTGTCAATGGTGAGTGCAAAGTACGAGCAGGTGCAGGGGGAGTTATTGGCTTTCAAGTGAGAAATTATAAAGCCTTATTGCTATGCTGACTATTTCCCATTAGTTGAGACTACATTTCTTTATTCTCATCTAGGAAAAATTTACCCCACTTCCAACTGCCTCATCTATAGGCATGAGTGGGTGTCTGAAGGGCTGTACTCATCACATTTCCTTTCAGTTGAGTGGGACAGATTTCCACGGCACTCAAAAAACTGTTAGGCACAGATATCGCACTAGAACCACAGAAATAAGTCCAAGAACAGCAAAATTTTCTGACTCTGGAAGGGATTCAAACTGGAATTATATTAACAGTTGATAAGATGTATATCTGAGGCCCCTGAGTCCAGTGGAGTTACTGTGAAGTTTCAAATTTCAGCCTCCTGGATATTTCCTATGCATTACCTAAAGGACTTAAATGTATCCAGGAAGTGATTTTATTACAAAAATTAGTGTCGTCACACGTTTTTGAGAACTACTGCCTTTTAAATTGTTCCTTAAAAGGAAAAATATGGCACCAAGACTTCTACCCAAAGAAAATAATAGTTTATGAATGTTTTACCTACAAAACATGATAATGTGTCTCCTTTTGTTATGTTGCCATGAACATGGACTTGTGATTTCTCTCTGCAGTTTTAACACAGTTTATCATTTATTAGTTTAGTTTAGTTTAGAGAATAGATTTGTATGGTTACAGCCTGCACCATTAAATATTGGAGAGCCTTGGTAAAACTGGAGAAAAAAGTGTTCAAAGTTTTCTTTCTGGCTTAAACTTCAGCAGTGTCATGTCACTGGCTCTGAAAATTGTCTGGCAACAGAATGATGATGCATATACAAAGGTTCATTCTCTAGGGTATACCAGAGAAGCTTATGAGTTAGTCCCCACGAGACTTACTATTTTTAATAATAAAAGTATATGCTTTGGTGACAGGTCATTACTTCTGCCAGTGTGCTGTACTGAAATCTAATTTGCTGCCATAGGGGATATTGTCACAACAAAAGTGGGACCATAAGAGATAAATTATTTATTTGTTGTTCAGTGGCATTTCATGTTGATTTGTAAAGTCTGAGTTTCACATGTTTTCTCAGTGATTAGGAAAAAAACCTCTTCTCTATCTAATGCTTACTTTTCAGAAGCTGTTTAAAACCAGATATTTTGTGGCCACTCTCTTGTTGGCCTGAATGATGGATACAAAGACGACAGAGCCAAATCTTCTATCAGAATGAATAAGGAGAAATGACCACTGAGTGCTATCTCAGACATTTGACTGTTGCTGTGCCATTTAAACTAATGGCACCAGAACTCTGGCTTTCACAACCTGTTGTTCAGAGGAGCCGATTATGACCTATATGTAGAAAAAAATTGCTTTAGTCCCTCTGAATGCACTAAATTCTTCTTAAATTGAAAAGGGATCTGAGTAATGATGTTTTAATCACTGAAATGAAGAAAGGACAATACTGACTGCCCAAATTTACTTATGATTTTCACAGGTATTCCCTGCATTTGAGATAAATGCTATGTTTATTTTATGTGCTTCATTAGGCAGAATTTATACAAGTAGAATATGGAAAAAAACATCCATGGTATAAGCAGATACAACTAGATTGAAGACACTGGAGAGCCTGCATGAGCTTTGCCTGGAAAGTTTTCATGACAGAACATTTACATTTGCAGAGAAATTTTCTGTGGAAATGCAGATTCCTAGAGGCTTCCTAGTGCATCAGGTTAAGGACTAATTAAATTTTTTTAATATTATTTTTTTCAGGATTAGTTTAGCTTTGGTTTTGCCTAGCCAAGTCTTAGACTCTAGTTTCCTCTCCTTTCCTGAAAAAATAAAAGGACTTTGACCTGGGTTGAGATTTTTACTACTGTACTAAAATATAATTAATTTTAAAGACAGTGGGAGACAACAGGCAGATACACAGAGAAAAGGTGACTGCATAGCTCATCTTTCCTCAGCACCATATCCTTGGAAATTGATTTGACCTCATATCAACATGGTTAAAAAATAAACTTCTTTCTTGATCTCCAAAAGTAGCTTCTGTACTGAATGTTCTAGATATCTAAATACGCAGACTGTCTCTCACCTATCTCAAATAAGGGGAGGCAGGGAATATAACAAGAAGAGTTTGTGAAAATCAGCTGAGTCTAATGGAGTTGGTATATGTGGCAGGCATTAAAAAAAAAAGTGCTAACATTGTTCTTTCTCCACATAACCAATGCAAAAGAGGAATAGTGACTCACAGGGCTAGCCATGACTACTATTACCTTCCCTAATATAGCCTCTTCTCTACACATACCTATATTCTTGGTCATTTTGTGCTCTCTGCACTCAAAATCCCTCACTGCTGAATGCTGTGGAGCTAAGTGCTGTGTTATCTAGGTCTGGCATTGTCCCTTGTTTGTCAGGGCAGTGTGAGATTCCATGATTTTCATACCTTTCTAATAAATATCCGTGACTTGCAACATTCTGGATTCCTATGTGAGAGCCAGTGGAGTGGGTGCAGGGAGTGAGCCTAATTGCACAGAGTGGAACAAATATAATTAAGAGCTGTAAAGTTGAGCTAGGCACTGTTTGGGAGGTTAGAGAGGAGAAGCCTGACAAAGGATCTCAGCCTGGCTGGCTTGAGCTGAAGGACTGCACATGGTTGCACACAGTGGAACAAATTTCATTACAAGCCTCGCGATCAACATTTTTAAAAGCTTAATGGAATGGGTCAAGTTCACAAGAATAATTTGGTTACTACAAAAACATGTCCATGACAATTGACACTTTTTATGCAATCAGAGTATTTCTGTCCTTTAAAGTCACAGCCCTGCTATGACAGAATTGTCCAGGTTCACTCAAGAGCTCACTGTGTTTGACCAAAGTGTCTAATTAGTTAGACTAATGACTGACTCTATTCCTACAGTTTCAACATTCAAAAATTGCTTTTTGTGGGCCACCAGAAATAGTAGAGGGAGGAAAATCCTTTCTTTTTAATTTACTGAAGGAATTTGGGGTGGATATGAAAGGCAAATCTGCAATCGAACATTCCCCATTGGTTTTGAGATTAAAATAGTGGAAGATGAAACCCCAATAAGATATATATATATTTGTGTGAGTGCATGTATGTGTTTATGCATATGTATATCTATATCTTTCTATGTAAATCTATCCTTCTTTGCCAATTATTTTCATTTTCCATTGATTTCTAGCCAAGCGGTGTTAAAGTCTTTATTCAGATTCCAACATTTCCTTTTCTTCTCTTAATAAATATCTTTTTGACATGTAAGCACAATTGTCCTGTGAGTTTCCTATTTCAGTGATTGTCTGATCAAGAACATACCCTGGTTTATGGAACATGAAGGATCTCAGAATAGCTCATCTTGCATATCACAGTGGGTTCAGCACTACTGGTAGTTATTTTTTAAAAATCATAATAGATAAAAGAGATAAAGGGCAAAACCCCAAATATTATAGTAATGCAGGCTATTTCTTTTGCATTTAAAAAATATTCCTCAAAGTTTTGCTCTGATATAGATTACATATAAAACATATTGACTTAGTAGTATTAAAGGATGACAGGCAGGGAATATTTTCTCTGAAAATGCCATATTAAACAGAATGAGTAAATTCCTCTGAAATTATTTACATAATCATTTCTCATATCATTTCAATTTTTTTACACAACTTTTCAATAAAATAAAAGACAAATAAATATTGTATCTGCGCAAAATCATGTATGCAGAAACTTGGTGAAAAGTCTTCAAGTTCCAAAGAGTGGGATTTTAAAACTTACTTAAATTACTTAGTGTGTAATATACTAATACTTCTGGGAGACATGGAAATTTAATTATCCCCTTCTAAAGAGTAAGATCTGAGGTATCAACCTCAGGTTGGCAAGTGGTTACTGTTATGACTAACCATATTAAAATCAATGACACTAGTTGTGCATGAAACTGCTCACCAAGCTGAATAAAAGATTTCACATTCTGACTCCAAGAGACAAAGTGGTTTGCCCAAGGTCTATAGTCTGGGACTCAAAAACCACTTAAGCTAGTCCTTAATTTGTAGCACATGTTTAAGTGTTTTTCTGCAGCAGAAATAAATAGAGAATTATCGATGGAATTTAAATCTAAGTCTCTCAAGTTACTAGGTCATTTCCTTAATCATAAGACCACCTTGAATATATGTGATAAATGTTGATGGGAATTGAGTATGTCTTATCCATATTTGCTGATTTTTGTTTTGTTTTATATATTTCACTGTAAGGGGATAAATCCTAAATGCATTTTATTTTTTATGGGAAGGTATCTTGGCTGAAGTATGAAAAGAGAGCAGACACAAGGTAGGACATACAAATCCCTAAAATTGAGAAGATGAAAAGATTGCTCTTACCCCAGCAGCATAATTCATACAGCATCATTCATAATCAGGCCTATCTTCTTTGTTAATACTGTGTCATGGTGGGTTGCTACAGGAAGCTGACAATACAGCAGGTAACATCACATCTGGAATTCAAAATATTTTTGTAGTTCCATCAGTAACATTTTTTAGAGTTGCTCTCCTACAGGAAAATTGTCTTTGAGTATGGAAGATGGATGGAAAAACAGTCAAGAACAGTTTCATACAACATGTAGAATATGTGAACCAAGAATGGGATACCTCCTCTTCTACAAATACCTGGCTCAATATTGATTAACCTCCATTTTCACTTAGTATACACCAATCTGTAAATCTAGTCTAAAACTCAGCTCCAGAAGAGTATAACTGATATTGGATAAACTACTCTGGGAAAGGAGAAGAAGGAGCTGTGATGTACCACTAAAATGATATGAAGGATAGTTCACTGATGTGAACACCAAATCTCTCCATCTCAGAGTCAGCTTCTGTCTTAGGGATGCATATAGGTTTGATCTATTAGCGTTTCAATATTTGGTTTCTTATAATGCTGTGTTTTCTGAAGCTCATCTTAAAAGACTTACAGATTTATGAAGATATATTTGCTTGTTATTCAAGGTAAACTGTACTTTGATCAAGATATCCAGAAGAACATGAAATAGAGTAGAGGTTGTTCCCAGGGAGTTGCTTGCTACTCTTTGAAGGTGTATTGGAGAAAAAACACAGACTGAAAAGTAGCTACTGTAGTATAAATATTATGTAGCAAGCATCTGGCTCTGGAATTCTACTATACTGTGCAGGCCAGAATCCTTCCTGCTGAACTGAGGTGCCAGCAAAGCAACACTTGGAGTCCTGATTGCCACATTTCACACAGGAATGAAAAATTGATCTGCGGTGTACAATAATACTAAAAATAATAAAAATTCTCCATATATTTTATTTTCCAAGTCATTAAACTCCTTCTAATTGCTTTATATGTGTACCAGAGACCATGCACTTAAGATTTTCTGGTAAGGATTATGGCTGGGACGCTGGGGAGTTTTGGTGGTTAAGGAGAACTCCCAGGAGCTGCATACAGACTATAATGGGTCTTTTGCATGCACCTTAAGCAAGAGGAACCTAACAATTGTTACTGCTGCCACTTTGTATTCACAGAGTTGTGGATGGAACATTTGCTTGAAGAGAAGTGGAAGAAAGAAAAAACTCATATTGGAGTAGCTCAGCTGTACATTGTCTTCCATTAGGATGAAGGAATTTATCCTCATGGCATAGACAGTAGCTGACCAGTGACCAA
This sequence comes from Petroica traversi, assembly GCA_025920805.1. Taxonomy (NCBI): domain Eukaryota; kingdom Metazoa; phylum Chordata; class Aves; order Passeriformes; family Petroicidae; genus Petroica; species Petroica traversi. Next base: position 26,611,738 of record JAHLSL010000022.1, read on the forward strand.
CTCTGCAGGCTTGTTCTGTAAATGGAAGTGCTTCAGGAAGTTACAGCTCACTCCTGGAGCACTGTTTATTACTGTATCTGCTACATCAGATGTAGTGAGGAACCAACGTGATGGTCACTTATTTCTTGAAAGAAGACAAGGATGGCTCCCACAGTGAAATTGTTTGCTGTTACACTGTCCTTTTTTATTTTACTCACATAAGGCACTGCTTCAATAATAGACTCCATCCATCTATGCCTTTCTAGTAGAATTTGTGAATGACTTCATCACTCAGCCCGTACACTGAATGTGAAACCTTCCTTATGGTGTAGTCTACTACAAACAAAAAATTATCATAATACTTCTAAAAAACCTAGAGGTTCATGCCCAGAAAACATTCTTTCATCCATCCTTGGGGGACACAGACACTTGGATAATGTATATGCCTTGAATACATTTCTCTCCCTAAATGCAGCAGCTGGAATGAAACCGTCTTTGTAGATAAAGTTGATGTTTTAATTTTTTTACCCTGAAGGACAGTATATAATGTAACTTTTCAATTTTCATTAACTATGGCTCAAGTTGCTATAGGCTAAGCTCTCAGCTATGAATTAAAGTAAAGCAAAGAAACTCTACAGAGGAGCATTTCAGCTAAATGCCAACCTTGGTGTTTTGTGGCAATGCTAAACTTGGATGGGACTGAAATAATTCTGTTTCTTTCCTGCTGTTCTAATAGCAAATTCACCAGGAAGATGTACTTTTCCCCCCCCTGTTCTCAATCCCATGCCCCTAGGTAGATATAATGCTGGGGTATCTTAACTGAAAATGTAAAAGACCAGAATTAATGGGTTTAAGAGAAATAAGAAGATGCTCAGAAAGAAAAGCTAAAGTGGAATATATAGGATGGGAGAAGAATAATCCAAAACAACAGAATTAGAATAGCCTCTAGAACAATTGTTACTTTGGTGACTTAACATAACTCCAATACTAGAAAACATACTAAGACATAATAAGACAAGAGACAGTCTCTATAACACACAGTGTCTCCTACTCAAAACTTGAATAATGATGCCTCTGTTGACTTGACTTCTGAGCCTGTCCTTGACTGAAGTGTTAGTCACAGGCTCAGCTGCACCACTTCTCAAAATGAAGCAGTTAACACTGTCTTGTGACTAAGTTTTATTATATGGTAGCATAAACTTTCCAATTACTAGAAAGATGATATTAAATATTGCCAAATCAGAAAGTCTTAATACATATGTTTAGGATGTCACCTGATAACTTTTGTGCTTGCTCTTTAAGTCAATTGATTACACAATAAGTAGCTTTATTAAAAAGCATATGGTGTTTAGGAAAATGAAGACCATGGTTTTCATTCAGTCTCCTAAAAACTAATTTTAGGTATGTTGGACAGATTTCATAGGCTGAAATGTGGCTGTCTTTAGGCAAATCTTCAACACATCAATAATCCTCACATAGCTCATTAAAGTAGAACTTAATATTTTTTATTTCAACCTAGTTGCAAAATTGTTAAAAACATAGCTAGATTTTATCACATTTGTGTTTGTATAATATAGAAACACAGAGGTAAGTTTATTTTCCAGATTTCTGTTTCTTCCTCAAAACTGGAAGAAGGGAAATTTTCCTATCTTAAAACACAAAAGTGTTTGCAGAACAGACTGGCAGTATGAAGAAATTAGCTCTTAAAACCAGAGAACTGGTCTTTAGGAAATATCATGTTACATAATCTCTCTTTACTGATTATGTTAACAAAGTCTGTGTAGTTATAGCAAGAGTAACTCTGCTTTTTCTTTGTCAAGCCATTACATTATGTCTTACATGGTAAGTGAAAAAGAAATTATGCAGCTCGTACTCATCCAGTCTGGCCCAAATAAGGATAACACATTCAATATGAGATTTATGCAGAGAACCTTTCTTTCCTATGATGTAAATAAAATTAATTATTTTTCATTATTCCTTTGGAGTTGAAGCATTTATTTCTCTAACACTTTGAGACATCTCTGTGCTGACAGGGGAACTAAACTGTAAGCTACCAAGAGTGATCAAAATACTGACATAAACAGAACATATATTTGAAATATAAACAATGGACATATATAATATTAAAATAAATCTACAAACAAGTTTACTGTCACATACACAAAGCTATTCCTAAGCTTCAAATATTTCAAATATAATGTTTAATGGTAATCTACCTTGGTCAAATACAAGATACCATTTGTACTCTTTCATCCCAGTGTCAATCTAAACTGTATGTCCTTGATAACTTGATATGGCAAGGATTCTGTCGCAATCTGGTTCAAAGGACTCAGAGTCACATAACAGCTTGTCCATGAGAATGCTCAGCACTAGTCCTGTCAGCCACAGCAAAGGGAAGGTGAGATAACTGAAATGAAATCTTTTCCAGATACTATTCTCCTGCACCTGCCCTGCAGAGGTTTTCTGTTGAGCCCTTAGTGTTACAGCAGTTCGAAGTCCTTTGCTTCCACTGTGTTATAAGTTCTCACTGGAAGGGCTGGAATCCACTCATGGCTGCTGAAGGGTACCTGGCTAGCTTTGATTTATGGCCAGGATTTCAAAAAGCATGTTAAAATTCATTTGCTGAATGTTCAGCTTATTTTCTTGTTGAAAAGCAGAAGCTGTAACCATAAATAATAGTACCTTAATCTATTAGTGGTCTTACTAACAGTTGCATAGAACACTTAATAATAAAATAACATTTTAAGCTATAAATACTAAATCAAGATGGAAACAGATTGCCTTGTACCTCAATATAAATTGAAGATACAATACAACTTAAAATTCAAGCTGAGATTTAAGGTGATTCCCAAATACTTAAATTCCAAGGCATCATTTAATATGGGTTTAGCTAAAGTACTAATGTTTAATTGCTCCTTACAAGAGCTCTTTCAACAGAAGACTTGATTATGCCTAAACCAGGTCAGAATGATATTAAAATCATGCTGCAAAGCAATATAAATTTGACCTATCACTAATGCAGTTCCATAAAGAATAGCACCATCTTCATGGAGAACCATTTATTTATATTTTATTTCTGTTTTGTACAAACTTGATAGCTTCAAGGAAATAAGCTCTCAGAAAGACAAGCTGATATGCTGAAAGCCTGAGACTTTTTTAATCAATTATTTTATTTTTTTTTTTGTAATTAGATAACATGAAAATGAGCAACCTTGCATATCTATTATACAGATGGTCCCCTTTTAACAAAATTTTGCAACATTCAGTTATATTTTGTTATGTTCAAGATGGGTCAAGACAGCAATCACTACTCAGCAATAGGCAGGGTCTGAGTGGATCTCAGATCATAGACTGCATCCCACTCCCTTAGACAGAAAGCCTTGTACCTTCAACATTCACAAAGACTGAGGATTAAACTATGACCACCACATCCCTAGGAAACATGTGTGGATTTATCATCCTTACTGGATATTTGGAAAACCTGTTTAAACTAAGTATTGTTGAAGTTTAAACCTACTTCTTGCCCAATCCTCCCTAAGGATAAATTATTTTCTTCCCTAAGGAAGAACTACTTTCTTCCCTGAATCACTTTGAAAATTTTTGCCATGGCCTCCTCCCCAGACTTTCCCAGAGCAAAGAACTCCATTTTTTCACTACTTTATTTTTCAACTTCTAACCAGCTTGTTTGGACTCATTTGGACCCTCATCAATTCGAATCCTACTGCACATGGGTAAAGCTGAAGTTCTGTCAGTTCCGGCCATAGTGGACAATTCATTTCACATATTCTACACACCAGGGACAACTTAACATACAGTCTGGTGTGTTCTTTCCCATTTTTTGAAAGAAGGATACTGTTGACTAATGCTGAGTATGTTGTTTCCAGATCTTTTTCGGAACTGTAACTGAAAAAGTTCCTCATCCCCTGTTCGCACAGTTATTTTTTGCCCGAAGGCAATATTTTGCAGTTGGTTTTAATTAATTTCTTATGTTTTGCTTTTCCAAGCTGCTTCTCCATTTGTCAAGGTTGCTTTGGTTTGTGACACTGTACCCCAGTAAACTCACTGCCACACATCGTGGTGCCATGAATAAAGGTCAACTGCATGCTCTGGTCCTTTATCCAGGCTATTGATGAAAACATTGAACACATTAATAACTAAAGCAGACCTTTGAGGAACCAGTTCTTCACATATATTCACAAAATCTGACAATTTTCTCAATGTATTTATCACTCACTTTTACAACTGTCGTCTAGTAAAGAAATAAATTATGATGTCTTGTCTAAGTATATATACAGACAGTGTCAAAAAACCTCACAAAAGTTATCTAGTGCTGTTTGTACAGCTCTTTACCAAAAAGAGGAATATAAGAATTATAAAAATAGCAATTAAAATTAAATATCCTATAAAAGATCAAAATTCAGTCATTTACGCTAAATCTCTCTTTTCTCCCCCTTCCCATTCCTGGCTATTTACAAGGCAATTTCATCTTTTATTTTATTTATTTATTTATTTATTTTATATATTTCTAGTAACTTAAAGCAATCCAACTTTTTCTACATGACAACAGGACAGGAAGGTGCCTAAGATGCCTCTTTTCTCTAGTCTGTGGAGCAACTTTCACAGATTGGCTGAACTCAGTGTTTAGGAGAATATGTGAGCGGTCCAAGCAGGAGCTTCCAAGTGTACCTAAATCTGTTTTGTAATGTTATGCTATTGAGAGTCATTTTGGATGTTGTAGGATTAGATGACCTTGCTGATATACAGGAGAACACAAACGGTCCAAAAGAAAACTGGTTTATTTACATAACAACATGCTTCCAGAACCTGCTCCCTTCTGGTCTTAAACCACAGTATCCTTAGGTTTTCTGGTCATAAAGTGAAGACTTTTTGAGCCCCACTTTGTCTTGAAAGTGAGTAACTGGGGCAGGTTATGCAACCAGAGACTATCCCACATTTATGCATACAGCCTGCTCTACATCTTCCAGAGGATGGATGGAGGCACTCACCCTCCAGCCAAGTGACAGGATAGGAAACTGAATGTACAGCTTGCAAAGACTTCTGGATATAAAACACCTTTCATTCCCTTCCTTCTGCCCATTGAAGAGAGACTATTCCATGTAAGGAATAAAACAAAGAAGACAGGATAAGAGAAGCCCTATGAGAATCACATGCCCCAGAAAGGGACAAAGCTTAAGCAATAGAATACCCACAGAAAGTTCCACCTTCAGACAGTGGCTAGACTCACCTCAGTTGGAGCCAAAGCCATCCTTTTAACTATCTTCCAATTCCTAACCCAAACAGGGTGCTTCATCAGGCAACAAAAATCTACTCTTATTATCAATTATCACGGTACTGTATTTATCTGGAATTGGTGCCATATGCAAATTATACTATTATTAACACTTTGAAAGTAAGGTAAGAACCTGAAAACTCACTAAACAAAGGATCCAATGGAAAAACTCATCAGTTCATAGTAGAATTCTGCCTAAGGAGTAGTTTTGGACTCCAGAAAGAAGAGCTCTACACGAGACCTCTCAGGTATGGAAGACCGAAAAAACCAAAACACAGTCAAAAAAACAAAGAACCCCCCCCAATAAACAAACCAACAACGACATAACCCACCAAAACAAACAAAAGAAAAGTAGACTTTGAAATTCCTATTTATTTCCATGCACTACATGCAGTATCTTTCTAGAGTATAACAGAAAATGCTCGAGATGGACTGTTTTTCTCAGCCTGAGGGGTTGTTTCATAACTTACCGATTTCTTAAAAGTATTAAGAAACGTATCAAATCAAAAGGATTTTTTCCCCCTAGACATGTATCATTTGGAGGAATATTCTGCAGCTAACTGTGACTTCTGACCTGAATCCAGCAGAAAATCAACAAGTCCATAAAGATGAACTTGGACACATCCAGTCGGAAAACAAGATTCAGAGTCAGGGCTGGAGAGTTAGTTTCTTAATTAAGGCAATTTGAGTAAAAATAACAAAGGCGGAAGTAATATTTCTGCAAAAGCAATTTGGCAGAAGGGCTAGCCCTCTTCTTTATAGCTCTTCAGATGAAAAAGGAAGACGCTATTAGTTGCTTTCTTTGTTAAGTGTTTGAATTGAAACCTTGGTGCCACTCGTTTACTATTTGCCAGTAGCGCTGAGTGAGTAATTCTCTGCCTGTAATTTCTTCGACTAAATTAGCCTCTTTTTCTTCTCATGGAATATCCATCAGCAGATCATGATTTTCTCATTTAAACACACTCAATAAATATGTCTGAATTTTACCCTACAAACAGATTGCAAATATTTGAAATTCAAGCTACATCATTTACTTTGGATTGGTAAATCAGGTCACACTATTTGTTCTCTGACTGAAGTAGTGTGAAGAGCACTACTTCCTGTGCACATAGTTGTGTATTCCTCCTCAAAATCAGACTTTCATAAGTGCTCATGGGAAACAAAATTTGCATTATTGCTTTTTATACACTTTTCTGCCAAAAGTAAATTTCAATAGATTGTTCTTTCACCAAGAAGCAAATTTGAATGCATTCTATGTGACTATGGATAAAGAGAATTCCTTTAAAAGCTTTCATGTTCACTTGGGGACATTTTTTTTGTATTACTCATGCCATGTTTGTTTATTTTTAAAAAATGAATTAGATAAAAAAAGGCCTTCAGTCCTTAAAACATTCTTACAAAAGACAGAAAAATAGCAAAATAACAAAAGATAAAAATAAATATTTTCAGTATTCAAAGAGGGGAATGCTGAATCATACAGCAAATTTGGCACAAGAAGAAAAACAGGAAAATCCGATCACTCCATTTTGCACCATTAATCAAAAGAACACAATTCAACAAGCCAGGATTAAGCTCCAATCTACAGTTTTTGTTTTCTTTCCACAGAGCAACAGGATTCTGGTTAAGGAGGTTCCTTGTGGACCATAATTGCTATGCTGTTTGCAAATGTTGGTATAATTTGGAAGTGTAAAATTATTGTCACATGATGGTTCCATGGATTCAGCTAGTCCACTGCTGAATGGAGAACAAGCAAAAAGAATAAAAGAATATTCCAAAATGTGGTCATTCATTTTTACAGGGGTTTAATTATTTTAAATGTAAGCATGCGTTTTCTCTCCAAGTATTTTGATAGTTTGGAGAAACAGTTGGATTTTCTGTGAGAGAACTGGAGAGGAAAGGAGTGATTATAGACAGATAGTGAATGGCATCATGGAAAAGATCATAAATAAGTAAAATAAGCACGAACACACACAGGACAGCTGTCCTAGTTCCTAGCTTCTCAGATGACTCTTTCCTGCAGGCCTTCTCTCCCGTTTTACACCTCCTGACCTAGGTCAGCTCCTTCCTTCACCTTTAAAGCAGCCTTTGCTTAGCCATCTGACAAATCAGCCCAACCAAGATTTTAAATAAGAAAATAATAGGCAATTTTAAATAGGCAAACTTGTCACCTCTCCCTTATAGCCACGACAGCAGACAGACTTTCCAGTAACTGTGCCAGGCACATAAAACCCATATAGAATATGTACTTTTCAAAACTGCAGTCATCAAAAACATTCAGTTTGCTCTAACAAAACGATAATCTAATCTAGACTCCCACAATATAATACTATGCACTAAGGGTATGCATTTCAGCATCCTTTACACTGAATTCCATGGCCCAAAAAGTACTCAAGTAGAAAAATGTAGTTCTTAATTAGTTCTTAGGCACAAAATATCTCCTGTCCCTCAGACAGGAGCAGTCTTTGATTTGATGTCATTCAGACTCTGTGCAGCTTAAGCCACTCATCCAGCGACAGCCAATTAATGGCCTTTGTCTTTCAGTACTTTATTAAAAAGTTGCTATTTAGCTGTTGACACATATATTTCAATACTGTCACATTCTGAAGAACTAAAACTGTCTGAACACTAGAAGCACCAACAGAAATATTGAACAAACCTCACCCCTATTGAACACCAAAGAAATTATCTAGATGTAGGTACTTTAATTAGCACTATCCCAAACAGGGGTTCAGAAGAACATAGAGGTTAATAAAAAAAAAAAAAAATAAAAAAATAAAAACCATAACATTTTTGCAAGTTATCTAAATAGCACAGCTTTGTTCCTAAAATAAATAGATAAATAAATAAATACATGACATGAAATGCCAGGTTTCTATGTGTCCATAATATTAAAAAGAACTATCAATAGAACTGCAAATACAAGAAAGTCACAATGGAAACATAAATATATATCAACAGATTCATATCTATATCTATATATCTGTATCTATCTATCTATTTATATATGTATCTATCCCAGAATTTCTGGCTTTCACATGTTTTTGCATAATGATAGGGCTAATATAACATAACAAATCCTAAACTGTTTTCACAAGGAGTGGAAAAAAGATGCATAAAAGTATGCTCTGTCTTGCTTCCTTCTGTTCACAATGTATCTAAATACAACAAATGGTGTTCTTGCTCTTTCTGTCTGTTTCTCAATCTGTTTGGAAAGTAGCCATCATTCTGCAGCCAACCATAATATTTGACACTTCCTGACATCATGAAAGCCACCATCTGTCTATCATTGAAGCCCTGTACTTTTTTAAGACTGCTTGGCCTGATCTTTAATGAAGATTCACTGTGAATGCACAGATCAGTTTAGACAGAAAACTGGGGAAGTCTGACAAAAAGACTGTGTAAAATCATAGTTTAGTTAGATTCAGAGACAAAACAAAAGGGATATCAAAACCTTCTTGCAGATATCAAAGAAAAAGTTCAGTTCACTTTCAGTAAGTCCAAGGTCCAAATTCATCATGGAAAGTTTGGAGCATGAAGCTGAATTCAAACAAAATTTCAAAATTGTCCAAAAATTAGTTTTCCTTCTTTCACCTAACCACTGTTTTAAAAGATAAATATAGATACATGTCCTGGGTTGGCCACACTTCCAGTGTTTGTAAGAGGCATAAAGTACAGAATATGCTATTCATTAGAAATCAATATGCAGTTTTTTACTTAGGTATTATTAATATTTTCAAACATCCAAAAAGCAGGTTTTCTATGGTTTTGGCTTCATCCATAAGTTTTAAAGACTCTTAAATACCAAAAAGATAGAAATCTTTTTTTTTAAGTATGTGCTAGAAGGAAAGAATAGGTTTGGTTTTTTTTTTTCTCCAGGTCATATTTATTCCCTGTGATATTTTAAGGCATGTGTTTCTAGCATAATTTTTGCTCAAAACAGTGACTCAAGGAGTAATGGCTCTACTTGCTTTACTTAGAACAGATTCGGATGCAAACCTTTAGAAATCTGACCTGGAAAACCATGACCTTTGAATAACCTGTGCTCTATTTCCTTCATCTTGAAATTAATTCAAGTGTCTCCACACAGCTACAGAGGCAGAATGCTCCATGCAGCCTTCAAATTTGCTATTCCCCTACTGATCTACAGCTCCAACACAAAAAAAATCACGGGTGGAGGGCCAAGACCCTTGTCCCCTTTGGCTCTCCTCTCCTCCTCCTCCACCAGTCTGCCCTCCCCTTTACTGGAGCTGGGAATGGAGATGAAGCATTTCCTGTGCTTTTCTCAGCACAGTGCCAGTAAATGTGGCTGGTCCTCCAGCAAACAATTCAGGTCAGGAGAGAGCACTGTGTGTGTACGAGCTGTGTGGGGGCTAAGTGACCTGCAACAACAACCAGCCTCACAGGGTGACAGCAAAGCAGCAGCATTCAGCAGGCCAGAAAGCTGCTTGAGATCTCAGAAAGAGCTTCTAGAAAAGAGCTGCAGTGCACTTCTCACCACTACTACCTCTGCAAAATATCACTTCTAAGGTTGAAATTAATGGGCGTGAGGGCATGAATGCCTTTCTTCTTGACAATAGATAGCAATTACAATAATTATTATTTTCACTTTGCTAATTATCTCAGAGCCAGCCCTAATAATTCCCAAAGCAAAAATTGAAATATGGTCCTGAATTTTGCAGCAACAAATAAGGAGCAACATGGTCCAAGCATCTGTCCAAATGCCCCATGCCTATTAACTTGTGCACCCACCCATCCAATGCCACAGTGCCTGGAGGTTGTTCCCACTTCCCCTGGTAACATTATTCCTCCTATATTTCCTGCCTCTTGTCATCCCATCGCAAGCCACAGCTGCAGGAGTTGGTCTGCACATGCAATAAGATTGCGTGGCAATGTTTTGGCAGTGGGGAGGCTACAGGGAGTGGCTTCTGTGACAAGCTTCCTTCATGTCCAATGAGCCAGCTAGTTCTAAGACAGACCCACTATTGTCAGAGGCTGAGCCCATCACCAAAGGTGGTCATGCCTCTGGGATAATATATTCAAGGAACAGAGGAAAAAGAGATTTTCTGTTGCTTGTTTGGAATATATGGCCACCAGGATTCTCTCTTTCATGCCCTTCCTTCTTTTCTTTCCCCATCACTAGTCACCTGAACATCTCAGAGTCTTTCATTAATTTACTCAAACAATGCTCCTGGGAACTGCTATTGCCCTGTCTCATGGTACTACACTGATGGCAGAAAGGCAAAGAATGTGCCCAGCACGGTGTCAACTCCCAGAAGCAGAGCAGCACAGCTTTCCCAAGTCCTAGGTTAATTTCCTCATCACTGGTTCCCATTGAGTCTTCCTGTTCATGGCTCTTCATTGTTTTATCAATGTCTTCAGGTTTATTGTTTTAAAAAACTATATGTTATGATTTTAACAATCACGTTTTTTTCCATAGAGCTTTTTATTCTTTCACAGATTTTCTTGCTACATATTTTTCGGTCTATAGAAAATGGCATCCTCTAAAAATATTCTCTTGCTTTCCACAGAACATTGGAAGTTGATTCGGGTCATGGTAAGATTTCACTAAGAGCAAAAGTGGAGTTGATTTTGAGCACAATAGGCAGAAGAGTGATTATTTGTTGTGAATTAAATAAATGTCTTAAAAGATACAGGTACAATCTCTCAGTGTGGAGAAGGGATGGCTTTATATAACTTAGAATGATAGCGATGTTATCATAGTACCATGTTATGGAATTTGCTTCTTCAAGCCCAAAAAGGCCTTCAAGGAATGCCTCAGGCATTTTTTTAAACCTGAAAACTGGGCCTTATACTTTCAGTTCATCCAAACCCTGCACACAGAAAACTTTCTCCTTATGTGTTATAGACTGTAGAGCAGACACAAAACTCAGTCTGGATTTTTAACTTTCCTTTAGGAAACACACTGAGTTGTTCAATAAAGGAGGTGTAACAGTGTTTGTTTATCACTGAAATAAAAAAAAAAAAAGTAATAGCCATTTGAACTGTCTTCACAGTAGAAATAGGGGAGTAAAGAATAATCACCTCTAGCTGATACCGTAAAGTGGTAAGAAAACAGACTTTATCCTTCTCTTTGTCTTTGAGAATGTTACTGGATTCCAAATCAGCAGCTTTGATCCAGGGCTCTGTTTTTGATACTAACGCCACTGGCACCTGCATCAAAATGATCCATATCTTGTCTCTTTACTGAGTAAGAGAGAAGGGTGCCAACTATTCTATACACCAGTGTCAGATGCTTTCAAAGATCTTCATGCTCTGGCCTAGGAGTATTCAAGTGCTGAAAAACAGGGCAAGACTGCAATCCAACAAAAAGAGAAAGGTGAAAAGGACCTAGAAAAAACCAAGGTAAATGTGACCATGTAAGAAAGCAAATAAGTGATCCAGCCACATATGTAGTAAGTACCTTCATTCTCTCTATATGCCTCATTTCTATTACTCAGCAAAATAATATTTAGTTGTTTCTAAGTTTTCACGTACAAACTAAAAGTGAGATTTGATTGTATATACTACTGCCATTTACTATAGATTTAAAACAAATGCATTTAAATATGGGTACTAAAGGTTTCAGAAGAGCATGCTGCCTGAAAAAATGATGCATAATGGTTAAAAAAAGGAATAAATTATTTGGAGCAGAGGTTCTGGTTAGCACAATATTTTTCAATATTGATTAAAACCTCTTAGTTTGTTTTGTGTGCCCAAAACAAAGGCAGTCTAACCAGAGTAAATTCAAGCCTATTTTGTGCCAAAATTTATGAGGACTAACAAAGGTGATCAAGGCCAAGAACATCTAGGATGACAATTGTATTTTTGAGCATTTTTTTTTATGCTGTTGATCACTATTTATTTTCAAGTTATTCTCCTATGGACTCTTACTGTAAGAAAAAAACCAAACCAACAACAACAACAACAACAACCAAGCAAACAAAAATAAAGGCAAGCCAGACAACCCCTGTTGCAAATAAAAATTGAAACTTTGATGTATTCAGCCTTTTTCAGTGACACAGTGAAAAATTATTGTCAGTAATAGGTGTCATTCTTTCATTCTAAAGGAATTTTAAAGAAAATTGAGACTATAGCTTTGCTGAAATAATGTTGCATTCCAGTAGTGATTGTGAACCTTCTTGTATAAAGTACTATATCCTGTCTACTACCAGATACAGCACAAGACTTTCTGCTGGCATATTTTTCAGATTAAATGAATAATTATAGAGATGGATTGGATGGAAAGTCAAGCGATCTAGGTTTAATCCTACAGCTGCCATCTATTTCTGCATGACCATGTGCTGAATGCTGAGAATCTCCTTCCATTCTCTCAGACGGAGATGATGACTTTCATTCTTTGAATATCATATTTCCTTAGAGCCTAAAACCCTCACAGCAAAGACTGCTTCTCCTGTATGAAATAAATCATTGTATCCTTGGTAGGATATGTTATACACAGTTGTAAGATAAATAATCATATTCCAATTCCCAACTCAGCATTCATAAATTGGGTAAATATAGTTAACTCCTGAGAAGATTGATTTGAAAGGATTATGAGAAAGGTTAAAATGAAAACGAAGTGAGTTGGGCTAGTCCTTTTAGGTGGAAATGTGCTGTCTTTAATGTCTGTACCTCTCTTATTAGGTGCTGAAAAGATCTGCAACATGAAAATATACACCTAGCACCATCTTCAGTTACAGCTCTAGAATTCTTTCCTGAACTAAGATGGTAAGTAGAGTAAAGAGAGAAAAGAAGGGAGAAGAACCTATTGAAAGCTAAATTATTTCGTGCTGATGTCTGATTATTGTCTGGAGTTCATCCAGTCCTGAAGAACTGCTCTTCAGTTCAGTCCTGCTGTTGTACTTCACTGTGGTCAGACAATGAATCAATTCTTATGCTCTTTCTATCCATTGTCTGTTTTTCTTCCTTCCTCTGTGTAATTAAACATGTGCAACACTCTTCAATTACGTCCCTAGAATGGACTTAAAAGATAACTGACCTGATCCACAAAATGGTAAGGAAATTTTATGTATAACACAGCTACCTTCACTTTGCCTGAACATTCAGCAGGATCTGGAGATGCTGCCAGCCTTCAAAGGATCAGGCCCATAAAATGCTCAGTCGTTTGTATTTATGCAACAGAAGCTACATCCTGAGCTAGCTAATCTGCTGTATTCCCCATGGAGGCATCCCAGCATCAGCTACATTTGCTATCTCTATTCCTGTTTAAAGGTGTCAGCCTAAATTCAAGCAGCTGTCAGCTACCTAGTGGGCTTGGCTCTTTTCTAGCACTTAATTGTGCAGACACCATTGATTGGGAGTGTAGGCCAGGCCAGTTGCGCGGGTTCTTTGCAGGAAAACAAAGAGGAAGAAAGAGAGGAAAATAAACATATTCATTATATATAAGCCAGTCATAACAAATACAACCTCAAAGTTATTTGTAAAATTAGCTAAGCATACATGCTTAGTGTGCAGATTATTTTCCATATCTTGACTGTGCTATGGCCAAGATATGCTGTAGAAACAGAAACGAGATGTAAGCAGTTTCTTTTCAATCTTGTTTCTGATTTCGGTTATTTTATTTTATCATGTTCTGAAGAGACAAAAATATTTCAGAGAAAATCAAATTAATAAAGTTTGTTTTATCAGGGAATATTAGTATGACCTTTGTCATTTCATCCTGCTAACTCAATATCAATAGTATGTTAATCTCTGATCATGGCAACCATTCCATAAACACCTAATAATTTTCAAAGTCAGAAAATTGAAAGAATAGAACACAGAGTGAAAAGAAATCTAGACTTGTTTCAGAAACTTTCTAAACAGATTTAAGTTCCCAGCAAAAGATCATATTTTTACCCTACTAATGTAGATGTGTGAGACACATCCTCTTTTTCTACACCATGAGAAAAGACTTTTCTAGAGAAATAAGGGACCCCTCAGCATCTTTACTGAAGTTGTAACCAGTATAGCTTAACACACTAGTCATCTGGAGTTCTGCTTTCATGTCCTAGCATAGGTTTGAGTGAAGGTTTAAGGTACTGAAATTTTAAGGATATTGTTCTGTTAATATGCAGTGCAAACTTTTCAGCATTTATTCTAAAAGCTGAAGCATAGAAACAAACTCTTTCATTGTCTACTGTGAAATAAATATGTACAGACATGTATGTGTCTATGTGCAAACTAGAGCCTAACTTAAAATGCTCAGCCATGAAGAATCACAACATTTCTTGCTTTTATAATGAAAAGTGTAATGTACACATTTGGAAAAAAAAATTCATTGCAAAGCAGTGCATCCCCCTTCAAAATCACTGACTTTCTGTGGGGTGTCACTCTTCCCTCAGCAGTGACTGACTGAGTAGTTAAATACACCTGACATGCTTTGGGGACTTAAATTCAATAACTCTGAAATGGATAAGGCAATGATCAGGATGGTGACTTGAAGAATGGTGGATTTGTTAAATAGATCAAGCTCAGCAACAAGATTCATCTAACTCTTCTTCCCCTCACTTTTACAAGTGCTGACTTCCCTATTTTTTCTTCTCTGGTGACCCTTAACATGTTGAGTTGTGATGCCTCCAGCAGGGCTTTCACCTTTATAATTTCCCACTACCATCACCCACATGTTTTCCACAGAAGGGTATTTCTGATACATATTTATCAATATCCAGACATCAGTATCAGAGCATGGTGTTTTGTTTCTAAAAAGATTCAGAGGACTTTCCATGTCCAAAAATTTTAGTTAACTGAAATTTTCTATCCTTAAAAGCTGACTAAGCCAGAAGAAAAAGGTGAAACAAGCTTAGAAGGGATCTGAGAATCCTATTCCTCCCCCATCCCTGTTCTTTTTCATTTCCCCTGGAGAGGAATATGACATTTGTTTTGGTACACACAGAATCTTTTTGAAAATCTGACTGATTGCATATTGAGCTTTGTGTGCAACCACTTTGATTTGAAAGAAACTGCATTTTCCAAAATAAAGCAAGGAGCGCTGAGAAGGGAGAGACACAGCTGTATGAAGCTCCATGTCCCAGCAGTGGGTGTGTCAGGTCTCCCCCACTCCTCCAGATGCTTGTTGCTTAGCTTCTCTGTTTTCAGCACAACTTTTGGGGTGTTTCTATCTTATGGTTTCTGACTCTGCCTAGCAACACTTTGAAGATTTTTTTTCTGTCTGGAATTTTGTCTGTGAATCATTTCAAAGACCATATTTCTGGTGATACACGCTATCAGGCAGAATTAGCAAAATTTTGCCTGATGCAGGCAAGCAATATTTGATCTAGTCCGTGACATCAGGAAGAACACCCACAAAGAAAGTGCCTCTTTTTGTATTGTCTAAACTCTCCTTTTCAATCTATAGGCAATTGGCACCTAGGTCTCTTGAGAATTGTGTACCACCTTTGTGATGGGCACAGTGCCACCCTAGCAGATGGTCATGAGTGTTGGCATGCTGAGAATCAGTATGTGCATCACGTTTGAGTACAATAGGTCAGCCTCTCATCCAAGTATGTGGGAATGAGAGTGTCTGTGCTGAGCTTCTGTGCCAATGGTTAAAGGAATACACCATCATTAAGCTAGCTGAAGGACGAGATTAATTTTTTTCAGTATTATGTTCTTTATAGCTACTTGGGAGCAGCATTTCTGCTGCAGTTCTCTAGTAGTTGGATGACTTAGGAAGGCAGAATGCATGCATGAATACATGCACACAGATAGTCCAGCCAGGGAGACACCTTCTTGTTCCAGCAAAGATGTATTTTTTGCCCTATTGGTACCCCTGCTGAATGGCTCATCTAGGTACAAAAGCCAGATACATAAGAGCCAGCATATAATTTGAGCTCAATAGATCCCTAAGAGCACTAGAGGATTTGGCATGAAATTTGCAATGGAGCCCTTGAAGGGCCTTTCCCGTCTTGGATCCAATGGAGTCTAATTTTGATTCAGTAATGAAAAAAGCACCTTGCTGACATACCAGAAGGGACTTATTCAAGCTCCTTTTTCAAATCACATTTAGAAAGTTACTGTTAACAGTAGGCATACTTCCTTCAGTAACATCTACCAAAATTGTAAACATCTAAAATATTCTATCCAAGAAGTATGGAGGCTCAGGGCATTTAGACTGAATTGTCTTACCAGAGCCTCTTTTAGTGTAAAATGTGGTAGGAAATATGAGTGCCATTGTCTGTCAATGGCTTCTCTAGCAGAGGGCATATACTAAGAGCAAGCCAGGGGCATCTGCTTCTCTAGAGAGATGATGACCACTCAGAATTATTGATATTCTTTGGCCTTATGCATTTGGAACTACATCACAAGATGCACTGCAATTCATCAAATTTCTTCCCTATGCCACTGAATATTCTGTTTGTGCTTCTAAATGTCACTCTTATTGGAAAGGTAGACAGTTTAGTCCACAGTGAATAGATACTCCTGTTGTCATCAATTTTAAGCAACTTTAATTTTATTGAAGAGACTTTTTTTTTCTGAACGAAACCACTTATTTTTTTCTAATGTACAATCATTGTGGAATATTTTTAAATTAGCTTTATGAAACCATCAGGAAGAATAATTATGAAACTTTTTCACTACCCTACTAGTCACTCTTGAGAAGAAGAGAGACTGAATATAATTAATAAGTGAGCAATTGATATGGAAGTGCCAGAGTTAAATTTCAGTTAAATTTTTACCTCACTCGAAAGTATTTGCATAATTAACAATAATCCTTAATATCATCAGCTCAAATCAAATTCCAATATCTGAACTTTTTGAATCTACCCCCTGGAAGAAGCTCTGTTAATGAAAATTATCAAAATATTTTAGATTGGAAAGAAGTATATTCTTTATTAAAGCCAACAATAATCAGGTTTTGTAACAGTACACCAATTACGTCTTATATAGGTAAATCAATCCTTGCCCTTGTATCATCAAAAAACTACCAAACTTTCATGGCACAATTCTCAAACCTATCCATGCGGGTTCAGTTACCTAAATTGTTCACATCTTAATTTTGAAAAATTTCTCTATATTCTCAAGTTACCAATAATTGCTAGATAGAGCTCAGAGTCACAGAGTCATTAAAATTTGGAAGAGATCTTAAAGGTCATCCAGTGTAACCTTCCATCCTATAATCACCCCAAAACAGTATCTCCAAGTGCCCCATCAAGGCATTTGAAGTGTTCCAGATATAGTGACTCCAGCACTTCCCTGGGCAACTTATTTCAATGTCAAACCACTCGTTCAGATTTTTTTTTTCTTAAAATCTAATTTGTAGTTTACCTGGTGCAAAATTTCCTCTCATCCTTTCACTTGATTCGTGGCAGAAGAGACCGACGCCCACCTGGCTACAACTTCCTTTCACAGAGTTGGAGAGAACAATAAGGTCATCACTGAGCTTCATTTTCTCCAGACTAAATAACCCCAGCTCCCTTAGCCTCTCCTCACAGGAGAGGTTTTCTAAACCCTTCACCATCTCGCTTGCCTGTCTCTGGCCACGCTGCAGTACCTCACTGTCCTTTCTGATGAGAGAGACCCAAAACTGGTCACAGAACTTGAGATGCAGCCTCAGCAGTGCCAAGTACAGAGGGACAATCATTGCCCTGACCCTGCTGGCCACACAATCCTCAATACAGGCCAAGGTGCCATTGGACTTCTTGGCCACCTGGACGCACTGCTGGCTCATATCCAGCTGTCTGCCTCTGTCTGCTACTCATCCTACTGTGTCTGCTTAGAGCAATATGGACACAGTTCCTAAGTAGACTCCCATATTTCTCATAAGAAGGAAAAGAAGAAAGCATAGAAACTAATCACCATTAACACCTACACTTATTCATCTCTATGGTCTAACAAGTCGATTAATAAAAGCTGGATAGGGATTCACAGGGAAGGAGAAATTGTTTCTGAGTACATTATGCCTGCATTCAATTATGTAAAAAAACCCAAGAAACAATTGCATAAAAAAAAAAAATTAACATTCCAACTACAACTATTATTTATAAGAATATTACATATACATATGTATATTTATAACCATATATAGTAATATAATTTGATACAGTAAAATAGTAATATATTGCATACCACCTTATAATAATTAGAATGCTAACCTATGCTAAATGGTCTAAAACTAACAAAATCACTAACTAAAAAAACTAACAAATGATTCAAACCATACTACAACATTGCAACATCAAATCCTTCCTTGAGAAGCTGAGAAAATACTTCTTTTTGTGTGTTAATTAAGCAATGGGCAGATAAGGAGAATGAAAAATAAAAAGCTTTTACTATATCATTTACTTAAGTCTTTGTATTTCAGTTTACACAAGTGAAGAGCTCCATTTGGCCCTTAATAATTTTAGTAGTGCTAGCCATGCAATCATTGTTTCATAATTTAAAAACAAAAAGTAACAGTTAGAGGTACCACTACATTTTATCATAGCAATGATTTGTTCTTAGTCTTTCAAAGGATGACTGAATCTTAATTAATTTTTAAATAAATAAAATTATAATTTCAATTATATATTTAAAGTATCTGTACTAGTTCAATACGCAGCTTGAGGTGATTTCTTCTCTTTTCTTTAATATCTTCCCATGCAAATTGTTTTGTTACTTACAATAAGCCCGTAGAGCAAGAGATGATTAGTTCTACCATATCTTCTTGGGACAGTAAGTGACACATATCTCTGTGCCCTCCTATGTCTTGAGAAAGAAAAGGAGAAGGAGATAAATTCCTTTTGTTACAAATTATGGCAGAACCTGGAAAAATGGGAATAGTTCTGACTGTCTTGCTTTAGTGCCCTCAACAAGATTGTGGAGGAAAACACCTTGCTGAAGTGAAAAGCATAATTGTAATATATTAAATAATTTTTTGTAAAACTCTTTGAAATCTACTAGAAAGGCAGACCTCACACCTAGAAGGCCATTGTGCAAGAACTTATTTTACAGAAAAACAAGGAACCTGAAGCTTCTGAGTAAGGAAGGACGATTCTCAAAGATGACCATGACCATGGTGCATTCTCCGTAACTAGAAAGACAGATTCATCCTTGCATCAATTTTCTGCTCATGATTTTATTTTACTCTTTTGCAAAGAAAGCCTGAATTGAATGAATCAGGCCTTTTCTGCTGTCATTTGTGTCCAAAAGGAAGTTAATAAAACCATTTCTGAGTGTAAAACTTGAAAATAGCAATGATAAAGGGGTTTTCTTTATTTCACAGACAAAACAATTTTACTGTTTCATGTATTAAAGTAAGTTACACCATAACTGCTTAAGAAATATGTAAACCAACTTCCTATGTTAAGCAGCATAACAGTCAACATGCTTAGTTTTCTGTGAGAATTATTTACTCTCCATCCTTCCCCAGAACTGAACATCCTTCCTGCTAGGCAGTCCTCCAAAGATTTAAAACAGCTAGGACACTGACAGAATTGTAGAATGCATTATCAGAAAAGATAGTCAACTTCATTAATAAATTATTAAGTTAATTAGTATATTTGTGTCCCTGGCTAATTTATTTTTTTTTCTCATTAAAGATAGTATCATACAACCTTCAGTTAAGCACATGACATTGTCATACTAGGTTCTGTAGTATGTGACCCCAAGGCTATCACATTATGCATGAACAGGAACCCATGAATGACAGTATCTCAGAGACAGAAAAAAAAAGAGATTTAGATGTATTCCCAGTGATTGCTGCCAGTAATGTGATAACTGACATGATGCCTGTGATGGTTTCTGGCTGTAGTAGAGTTAATTTTCTAAATTACAGGATTTATAATCAAGTGCATCAAAGAGTCAGCATTTTTTGTCTGACATTTTTCTGCTTCTTAAAGTTCTAATTCTCTTTAAAAGTGTTTTTACTTGTAAGAGTAGCATCAAAAAAGGGATTGTGAAATTTGAATTTTTTTAATCAGAAATGTTATTACAAAAAATAGTCATGCATGATACATACACCTAATCTGCCCTGTATGAGTTAGTTAAATCTGTGGAGGATTCCACAATTAAGCACATTGTGCTGTGAACACATCTGAATGATTTAGAGATATCTTTATGTAGCTTAAGGCTGGCTCCAACAGCTTGTAAACGAGAAGGCAAGTTCAGCAGCATGACAAAATGTTATTCCAGAGCTGAGCTTTCTAGAAGTTCCTTTCCACCTGAAATGAGGAGGAACTCTCAGGCTAAACAGGGGATACTAAAAACCACAATGATAAATAAAATATAGGCATCTCACTGGCTAAGAAGATGTCCCACTCACCCCAGGAGAGTAAGCCAGAGCACACATACATGCTCTGCACTGAAAGACATTAGATTTAGATTGGATATCATGGAGAAATTCTTTCCTGTGAGGGTAATGAGCCACCAGAATAAATTTTGCAGAAAAGTTTTTGACATCCCATCCCTGAAAATGTTTAAGGCCAGTCTAGATGGGGCTGAAAACAACCTGGTCCAGTGGAAGGTGTCCCTACCTGTGGCATGAGGTTGGAACTGGATGATCTTGAAGGTTCCTTTTGACCCAAACCATTCTATGATTCTATGTTGCTCAACTCCCTGAGTCATTTCTGAAGAAACGCAGATATGTTTACAAGTTTAGGTTTACAAGGCAGGGCATTATGCAAACTCAGTAGGAAACCAAGACCTAGGTGCAAGGCTACGGCTCAAAGTTTTATTCTGGAGCTTTCAAGAAGAAGAGACCATGATCAACTGAGTTACAGCAGCCCTCAGAACTGCCCATCTGGCTAATACAAAATTATTGAAAAGTCTGTTCCTTTGCCACAGCACAGCATATTTTTTGCTTACAGCCATGCCTATAAGTCAGTGAAATTGTGTTTCAATTCCCTCGACAGTCTTTGAGAGGTTCAGGTGTAAATCTTCATTGCCAGAAGGAAGACTCGATGCAGTACAGAGGACACCCTAGCAGCTGTGCTAACTTGCTGGGGGCAGGCAATCCTTTAGTAGCTTCAGTCTGGCTCTGCAAGGCAGTGGTGGTCCTTGGTGGTCACTGATGGTGCCTATCTGAACAGAAGTCAAGGACCTTTTCTTGCAGTCTGGTCTCGTTTTTCTCCTTGTTTGTTATTCATCCAGACCATTGAATGTAATAAGGCATAAATAGTCCAGAGAACACAGATCAAAATCCAGATCTCACATACACCATGCCAGAATCCTTAATCAATAAGATAAAGATTTGCTGTCCCACTTATCTGTTTTCATTCTGGCCCTCAGAGTTAGGCAGTGATGGAAAGTAGACTCTTTGACTCCCTTTTTTGAATTTAGGTATCTATGTTTTATCAGACAAAGTAGCCTTGTCTGTACAGATGTCATTAACTGTCCCCATTCATTGGGAGCCAGGATTTCTGTATGTGCCAATGATACATACCAGCATCCCTGAAATCTGTCTGGCTTCTGGGGGCTTCTAGAAAACCTGCCAGGCTCCAAGTGCAGGGAAAAGCAAGTCTAACTCCCAAAGGCAAGATCATTTATATGGAAAGAGTGAGGAATGAAAGTCCACTGGGATTTTGTAGTAAATCCTCCTAATTCTGTAAAATATTGTGGAATTTATTCAAGTAATCAAGTCTATATATGTGTATACTTTATCTAAAGGACAGCATTCATTCTCCAGTACTTTTATACTATTTTTTATGTTTTCCTCATTAAAATTATTGTAAAGACTGGAATACAAAGAGGTGAGGGTAGTACACTGAACAATCTGCAGTATTGTGGGCCTGGTTTAGATCTCATCTGATCAGTATGTATTAGAAGTAACACTTCAGAAGTCCAGGAAGTCAAGCTGACCTAAACTGGTGCAAGGCTTCTTACATATGAAGTTACAGTTGTGGTCCTCTGCTTGGTTTACAAAGTGCTGTGCATTAAGGAGGGGTCAAAAATTTATGAAGTCAGTGACTGCCATATAAAGAGTTCAGTCACCAGGGTGGGAGCAACCTGATCTTGTCTAATAATAAAGTTAAAATTTCCCTGTATCTTAATCTTCTCCTCTTCCTGAGCCCTTTGAAAAGAGTCATAATTTATCAGATCCTAGGTAATTAATAAATCAAAGTGAAGATGGAGAGCACGACCCAAGGCATGAGCCTCTTGCAACTATTCCCACTATTGCTCATGCCAGGCACCTCTAACCCCTTAGCTGGAGTCCCAAGACCTGAGCTAGATAGCTAACCTCTCAGAGCTATTTACATGAAAAATTAGATGCCACCAAAACATATCCTTAACAAAATCATGTAGTGAAGGGAAGCTTCCTAAGGAGCTGGGAATCTCCTATGTCTAGCTAATAGGAAATGCCAATCATGTCTGCAATCCCTCCTCTCTCCTCTGGAATCTTGATTCTCTGATCTGAGCTGTGAGCAGACAGATACTTCTTCTCCACTTGGGACCTTCAGTCCCAAATGCTCTCCTGAAGGAAGCTTTACCAATTGCTCTTTGTGCAGAACTCATTGTTTTATTTCAAAAATAAATCCAAAGGAGGAGCCACATGTAATAGCTTGGCACTCCCTGAGGAGAGTGAAGGGGGACCCTGTTCTTTTCAGCCTGAGGGGGCATCAAATTAGCAGCTCCAGGAGGTGCTCCAGCCACCGAGCCCAAGGGGTGTCTCCTTCCTGCTGCTCCCCTGAGCAGCGTGTGGCCAGCAGCAAAGCCACTGCAGCTTCTGGGGCCAGCACTGAGCAGCCAGGTCTGACTGAAGCTAGCAAGGGGTGACTGGCCATGATTTGTACAGCCAGTTTTTTTTGCCCTCCTCACAAGGAGAATTTATACTACGACAGCACTGTCCAACTGTCCTACTCCAGCAAGAACCCCTGTAAATATATTTCATACAGCAACAGTCAGATCTGATTCACTCAGTAGTATTGTGGAGAAAAATGCAGAAAAGGTAGCAATCTCTCAAGATTCCTCATATAATTCTTTTTATGTGCTTTATGTAACTCCTGCAAAGACTGATCTAACTACATTTCATTATATTATCTAAATTCATTCACTATGCATTATGCCACATCAAAGGTCACTGTAACTATTTTCCCTACCCAGGAATAGTAGATTCTAATATCAAATATTTTTTTCAAAGAAAAAGCAGATAATTAGTGGATCAGATAAGCAGAAGTTTTATCTCTAGAGAATTCACTCCTCACAGATCTCTAATTAAAGTAGAAGAAATTGCATGATGTGCATATGCTGTTAAGCGTTAGCACAAGCAAACCTTGAAGAAGGCTGGTACAAAGTGATACAGGATATTTTTCTTGCTTGTTTCTCAACATTTCATGGAGACAAGACCTCTGCTTTTGCTTCAGCGGCTAATCAGCTTGTCTGGTTACAGGATGGGTTTTTCTTGGCATTATTAGTAATTATTTGCCTTGCCCTGGTACTTAGGAGACCTATTTACAAGCTGAAATTATGCTACTCCTGCCAAAAAAACAGGCTCTGCTTCAGCGAGATTACAATTTAAGGATACATCTATGCTATACAGGAGACTACTGCTCATGATAAAATCATTTCATTTAAAGAGATTTCAGATGTTTTCCTTCTATTCTGCAGCTAGCTCCATAAATATTATGGACATGTACCTGAAGCACGATAAGAAGCAACAGATACAGACATATGGGGAAATACAAGGGAAAAAAATGAGACAATATTGGTCACTAAGACTGATAGGGGTCAAAGCACATTCACATCATAATTGCTGTCAGCTGTTCACTAAAATTTATGGCCCCAAAGACACAGGTTTTAAGGAGGAATGAAAAGAGGATGATCAAGTAGCTGTGTATATAGTAGCAGGAACCCAGGATGAAGAGCAGGAGAAGAGAAAGTTCAGAGGTGACTGAAGATAAAACTAGTGAATAGTGAAGACTTAGGTGAGAATAGGGGGATATCAAGGCTGGAGGCAGGGTCTGGAGAAACTTAATGGTGAAGGCAAGCAGTTCAGACCTTACATAACAAATGTGGGAATAGATGAAAAAAGGGAAAATTTGATCCTTTAAAGGACTGAAGAAAGAAGTTAAAGAAATGTTTATAACAGCATTTTATATGAGACTAGACTGTTGCAAAATTTGGATTAAGATATCCTACAGTACTCCATTGTTTGTAGTTATTAAATATCCACAAGATTTAGATTCATGGCAGCCTGAAAGTTATATGAAGGCAGTGGCTGAAGCTACATCTAAAGACAGAAGAGTGAGATTGGCAGCTCAAAATGATAATTCCTCTTCTACTCTAAGAAAGCTAATGTGAATCTCCTTTTGACTAATAGATACAATCAAAATTTTTCAAAACACATTTTCAAATTACTTTGTTGAGTTACTTTTTTTTTATTCCATTTTTTTTAATGCACCGTCTCAGTTACATCCAGGCTTCCTGTCTCTTCCTGTTCTCTAAAGGTTATGAAGTTAATTTATCAGAGTGGTTTTAAACATGAAGTGGTAATGAATATTTACACACGCTATGTCTGTCTTTGATGAGATAAAATGTGAGGATTTATTAAACAATTTTCCAATTAAAGATAGTCTACAAAGAACAAAAGATACATCATTGGGCAGAGTAAAGCAGCACAAGTGGAGATGTTAAAAGCTTATGAATTTAGGGAGTATTGACCTGTAATAATACACTACTTAAAAATCCAGCACTGTTTCCTCAGACACTATTAACTTCTGGTATGCATTGCTCTTTCTATGATTCTGGGTAGGCTTGTACTCCGTGATGCAAATTTCTTAGGAGGCTTCCATCCTAACATCTGTTGTAACCTATGGATATTTTTCCACATAAAAATGTACGTTCTTGCAGATCTGTGAGGTATAGCATGCCACAGGAGGACAAGTAAAAAAATTATATTCCTTTACCTGTGTTTGAGAGAAAGAATGTTCTCTTTTGGTGGTGGTGGTGATCATGTACAGAGATGTCAAGAGCTGAATAAACAGTTTAACTTCCAAACAACTTGTTTACTGGCCACAAAAAATGTAGGGAAAAGTGCTGTTAAGCCCCACATTATGTCTGACTTATATTGTGCAAAATTCTTGTTTACACAGAAATATATAGGACTTTTAGTCCTCCCACTTGTAAGAAAACCTGAGTAAAGCCAGTATTGCTGGCTTTTTCCAGTGGGCAGATTCACAGAACCACTGTCAAATTGAAGAGTTTTTTCAATATTTTTCCTTTTGATATTACAGGGGTCCTATATGTAAAGGGTCTGTCATTTCTCTACATAACTACATTATATTCAGCTCAGCTGCTGGAAGGAATAGGGGAAAAGAGAGTCTACATCCCTCTCTTTGAACTCCAAGTGACACTCATGTTCAAGAAAATATTTATGTTACACAATTATCAGATTTACCTTGACCTGAAACATTTTTGTAACATTTATCAAATGATGAAAAAATAAATTTGTCCTTGTCTTCCTTCAAATCCAGCAGTACTCTTATTATTAAGAGGATTGCAAGTGCTAGTTCACATTCCTAAACCTTTGAAATAAATCCAACAAGTGCAGTGAACATCACTAACACACTTATTCAAGGGCCAAAAGACATCTGTATATTTTAATGTTGGCAGGGAGGTGGTGGGGGAAAAACCCACATTTACTATTGAAATAAAATAAGCACTAAATATAATTAGGCAAGTTTCACGTTCAGGTTCAAGTTCAGATTATCTATAGACATTTAAAACATCAAATCAGGTTACGTCATACAAGAGACTTCTTTCTGGTGGATAATCTACCACCCACATGTGAATACATATGGTTGAGGAGTTACTGGGCACTGACAACATATTGTACTTTGCTGTTCTAACTCAACCCCAATACAAAGCAGTATTATGGCTTTTGCACTTCAATAACAATCTCAAGACATGCTGTGTCTTCTCAGAAGATGATATGGCATGTCAGGAAAGAAGATAAACTCTGTTAAAATGAAGCAAGAATTTTCTTCAGCAAAATGAACACCATCCAATTAGAATTTTTCTAAAATCAGCTGTTGGGGATTTTTTCATCTTTTTTTTTCACCTGCCTCATTTCAGTCAAAAAAGGCAAAATCTCAGTGTCAGCTTCACACATACTGTCTGCAGCTGATGCAAATGAAACTAGTTATTAGCTTTGGATAAAGGAAATATATCTTGACAAATAAGGTTTTTTGCCAACTATGTATAAAACCCTTGATACATATTCACAACTGAGCTTGAATCTAGATGAACTATTCTCCTTTAGCTTATGTGGTAGAGCACAAAATGAGGTTGACATTTTTAAGGGGTAATTTATAGTAGAATGTACAATTGATGCAATTTTACCTTCCAAAATATGAGGGTGATATTGGACTTCTGACTTAATGCGGCCAAAAGGAGTGAAATTGTTTCTACTGTTCTTGTCAGTGAGAAACCTATGCTTGTATTAAAGTAGTTATTAGTGCATAGATCCTCAAATGAATTACTGCATTCAGAAATCTCTTATTGAGCAGGATTGATCCTTGCTGTACGTTGAATGAAACAAAATATACATTTACCTGTGATTCAGTAACATTTTGACAATTCAGACAGAATATGTCCAGTCTGGTAAAATCTCAGCTGTGGCTTAGAGCCTGGTCCATGATGATACAGATTTCCAGCATTTTGTGTCAGGCAAATCTCTGAAATCTGTTACTTGATAGCTTTTCATCTGTGGGATAATTTCAGGTTGCATCTATCATTGCATGTTTTTACAGTAAATCTAAGAGGCAGTTGGGCCTCAAAATATTTCACTTCCACCTTCTTTAACAAATTGCCTTTAATTCACTAATATACTTGAGAATTAATAAATGTAAACATTATTTATATTTTCATTTAATGATAATTAATTAATGAAGTCATAAACAGGTATAATAGTAAAAATGTGATTAATACAGAACTCAGCTACTGGAAAGTACTTTATAATTTTTCATAAATATTAAACAAATGGGAATCATAACACATTTTAGAAAAAATATTGGCAGGTAAATTCAAGAGGGGATTGCCTGTAACTTTACTCACTTCTGGCATTTTGGAAATTGTCTCTACTCATTATGTCACAATCTTTCAGGTTCTCCATGGAGATCCTAGTTGGCAGCAGAAAGATAAATATGTACCAGATAATATTACTCTAAATTAAAACTGCTGTCATTGTAATTGCAGGAAATGTGAACATAGGCAAATTCAGCTCCCTGAAATTTAGAGCCATCACCTATTCAAGTCAATGGGTCAGCATTAATTTTAATTTAAGCTTCTATTGCAGTACATAATGAAATTTTAAAAAACAACAGAGAAAAATATTATATGGTTAAGGTTTTAAATAAAAAGAGATATGTGCATCAGTCCAATCTCACACCATCCCAGCTGCCCCTCCCTACTCTGAGCATGTTCTTCCCAGAGAATGTACTCACTGCTGCCTTTAGTGCCATTACCCTGGCGACTGGATGGTCATTGCACATAGTCCCACCCCAGACACATCTTCACCAGAGTTCAGAACAGCCCATAGCAATTGCTGATGTGATACAACCTCAGGAGTTCCTGAACAGAAGCTGATATCCCACATGGGATTCAAGGAAATTTAAGAATAAACTCTTTTCTACCTTCAGGGTTACCTTTTGCACTTAGGGATCCTGGCTGAGCTTCACACACACCTTCTACTCTCACTTTGAGAGAAAAATGTAATGATCAGGTCAGTTAACCTTAAGTTGATTGTTTGTGAGACTAGCTCTTGGAAAACATTACCTCTTCTAGTTATCTCCATGTTGTTTGGGAAATCCAGCTCACATCTATAAAGAGTACAAGGAGGCTCAATCCAGAACTTGGTCCCAGGTGAATGGGACAGATGTTGGTTGGTGAAGTTAGATGCACAAATGCATGACTAAGGAGCTTGGGGGGTGGTGTTGGTGTCCATTCCTTAACCCACGACAAGGATCCTTTGCCAGGCTAAAGCTGACATTACATAAGAAGGAGCAAGGCTCCAATCATCTTGACACAGTACTATTTGCCTCTGATTTCTAGTTCTGACACAGACCTCCAGTGGTTGAATGGACAAATTCATGGACCAAACTCTGCCTCAGTAGCCTGATTTTAGACCAGAGGCTGTTTTCCCTTGCTTTTGAAGGAGTAAATCTTCCAAAGTTTTGCTATAGCACTAGTAGAGTCAAATTAGATAGACATCCCACATTTACTTTTCAGAAGAAAATAAAGTTTCTGGGTGTAACTCACAGGTTGAATCACAGAATCATTTAGGTTGGAAAAAAAACCTCTAAGGTCATGGAGTCTACTAACCCAGAACTGCTAAGTCCACCACTAAACCACGTCCTCAAGTGCCATATCTCCACGTCTCTTAAATACCCACAGGGTTGGTGACTCAGCCACTTCCCTGGGCAGTGTGTCCCAGTGCTGGAAAACCCTTTCAGTGTTGCAGCTGGACTGATCCTACTTCCTTCTTTAGAGGTAACTCAGTACTATCTAGACAGTGCTTCATATTTGCAAACATTGCTGCACAGGCTGTAGAAGCAGCAAAGCTACTGTCCTGCTAACAGCTTATCTCTGTCTGGCTGTTTGCTTGTTTCCAGCATACACAACACCCACCCATGTGTTTATATTGGTTCAGAGATGACCAACCCCCAGGCAGAAACAGAGCAGATAAATCCATTGTGTTCAATGGAAATATTGCTGTTTAGGTCAGCCAACACAGGGTCAGACTCTCCTATATTCAAATGAACAACTAACAAGAAAAGAATAAAATGACACATGTTCCTTCAAGGAAATGTTCAAGAAGAATGAGGAGGAAGCATCTCTTACAGCTCAATTCTTAAAGCTTGGAAGCTTAGGTTATCTGATTATAGGACTTCTAAACCTCATTGATCTAGGATATATTTGCACATTAAGCAATGAGAAATATTTTAGTTGATCATCCTGATAAGCCATGAAGTATGGGGCTCAGCCAGCTGGGCACTGAGCACTGCTCAGGCTGAAAATCAGAAGTAATCTCTAATTTAACTGGGTTGTGGGGTTTTTTTTTGTCCTGCATTTTACTTGCATATGCTGTGTTTATTTCTATCTGCCAAAAGTCTTAGCTCTTCTGCAGACTAGCAGCTTGATCTCAACATCAGCTATTCCAAACTCAGACAATGCAAAATCAATTTTGTTACCAACATTTGCCAAGACACAGAATATGCTTGCGTCAGCTTTTTGAGTTATCTGACTTTTTTCTCCCCCACTGCCCTGTTCGCAACAGTGAGGGGCTCAGCATTTTTTAAGTTAGGAGGGGTTTTTTACTTTGTGTTAGTACAACATCTTTGATGCAGATTTCTTCAAATGTTTCCCAACCATGCAGTAACCTTACTGCATATCATGGGGGGTTGTATATTTGTCTGTCTGTATAACTACATTTACAAACATTACATATAATCCAAATAGCACATACATGCATAAGCACGTATGTAAAATAATACAAATATTAGTACACATTTTGCAATATATGATTATACAATGCTATATGTGGTTGCCAGCTAGACATATGTAATCCCTCAAGGAAATTATAAAGTAAGATAATTGGTTGGTTGTAAAATATGTGAACATTTCTGAGTCAAAGATCCTGCATATACAAAATTATTGTGCCTACAATCATCATTATCCCTACTCATATCTGGATGAACCATAGCACTGAAAATAAATTGTATCTCATGTCTAGGGTTGCCTATTCCCAATTGTGCTCATGATTTTTGGAATGATCTTGAGAATTTTCTATGTGCTATGTATTGAGATATGGAAGGCATTAGAGAGAGTACTGATATGCCAGTGCTAAACAAAACAGTGCTTCTTTCTTCTCTGATTTCCTCATTTTTTGGCAGAAGCAATTTTATTTTTGAACATTTATTTTCTTCTTGTAATATAGTGCTTCAAAACAAGAGTGTCGAAAAGTTAAAGTGCGGGAAGATCAATGAAGGTTTTTAAATGGTTTCTAAAAATGTGATAAATCTTTCTTCTAGTTTCTTCTATAATAAGCACAATGCTTAGCAAAGTAGTTAAAGCAATTTTGGGCTCCTGTAAATCTGACTTAAACTATTATAGCATTAATATGGAGAGGAACCTTGGAGAATTAGAAGCATTTTTTTTAGCAACTTGGACTGTAGCTGATTTACTCTCAACAAATAAGCATGTTCTAAGGCACTCAAGGTATTTCTCTTTTGTCTGATTAAACCAGTTAAGAAAACCTTTAATTAAAATAGTTCTAACCTAGGATTCATAGTCAATATTTAGTAAGGTAGCACAGAGATTTCTAGGGCAAAGTCAGGTATACATAATGCTTTCTCAACAGAATGCTAGTGCACACTAAAAGAAAAAAGTATTATTATATGTTGGCGGCCAGGGAATTAAAAATCTTCTTCATTACCTGCTCCTCACAATGTTAGTACCATAGCTTTCCAGCAGTCTTTTGGTCACTGCATGCAAAGATGTTCTTAAATACAGTTAAATTAACACTACTTGCAGTCCATGTCATATGGTCTCCATAACATCAAATCACTTAAGCAGTATGAATTGGTTAACATATTTTATGACTGAGACATATTAATGAGTATTAAGCATATTTTAACAAAATTAAAGAAAACCAGCCCCACACATTAGATTTAATGGGTAACTTGGAAAACGAAATGCTTTTTTCTTCTTGAAAATAGAGTCATCTGTTTTTTTGTTACTGTGTGAATATGAATATTCTGATGAAACTGGTGTAGCTCTTGCTTTCTGTTGCTCTCTGTTACTCAGTGTTTTCAGAGCTTGGGAACAGATGGTGCACCACCTGACTCTGCACACTCTAATGTAAGATTCATTGTGCTTCACAGGAAATCAAAGATCAAGCAACATTGCAGAAGGTGAAGCAGCACCTCAGCAACCAGCAACACAGTATGATATAGTCAAGTGGTGGAGCAAGAAAGCAGAGAGACATAATAGAAGAAAGACAGATCTATTTTGAGGTTTATTTTGCTTTCTTCTTTCTCCTTTTATTTTCTGCTTTTTAAAAAATTTATTTTTCTTTATTTCTTCTTTTTTTCCAATGTTGAATCTTTTCTTTAGAAAAGGATCATGTGTTTCCAAATGAGAAACTTTAAGCCTTAGATTGTCAAAAATTCAGACCTGCCAAGTAAGACCTGAACGCTAAGAAGCAAGAGAGTTATTTTATTTGGTTTTTTGCTTCTATTTCACTGCAATAAATTCCTCTTTGCAACATTAACAGCTTTAGACATATTTAAAAGTTCATTCTAAATTTCAGAGGGTCTTATGGCTGTAAAGAATTACAGGTATTAGTTACCTGCCTTTTTTCACTTGTTACCCATTCTTCCCTCCCTTTGCCGTGACTTTCTGTGTCTGGACTTAAACCTGGGCCATTCCTTTCAGGAAATCCAGAGTTCAGAGACAAATTGTTACATGCTTATACTATGTGATGCCAACAAGGGGGATTAAGCTCTGGATTGAAGGGCCTTCCTTCAAAACACTTGCTATCCTTAATCCTTTTTCAGAAGAAAGCTGGGAGCTCTTGCCTTGGATACCTGCACTGATGTCAAAGGATACAATTTCAAGTGAAGCAGAGTGTTAGCCTAATATACATTTTTATACTTATATTCAGAAATTAAAAACACTGCCTAGACCAGATGGCATTTTCAGGTACCCAGGGCAGCACCATGCAGAACATACAGCACCTTTCACTTCACTCATAGAGGCAGGTAATTATCTGAAAGGATCATCCACTACTTTCTCATTACTCAAATACAGGAATTTTCTTAACTCTGTATCCTTAAAATATATGTCTAATCCCAGCATCTAGGCCTGACTTAAATTTAACTGAAGTCGATAGGAAAACTGCTTTATTATCAATTTGAATTTCACCAGTGCAAGCCTTGCACTAAAATACTATAGAGCTGTCTGTTTGAAATATGCAAATAATGAAGTAAAATACATGACTGGAACCTTTACCACAGTGAAGAAAGTAAGGAAAGTCAAGGACCTCCTGAAAAGGAGGGCCAGGGGAGGGTACACAACAAAGAAAACATTCACTCAGTCCTCAAACCTATTTGTGTGTCCAGTTTGCATCTGGGCACATGTTCAGTAAACTAAAAGTGAGGTGGCCCTTGAGGATCTGATCAAGACTAGCAGATCAGCAAAGTTATCAAAGTCATTGAGAAATACAAAAACTAAGTTATTATACAGAGCTCTGATGCTATAAAGAAGATCAGATCTAGGCCTAAATATACAGTAGCAGAGCATGGTAACACTGCCTCTTTGGCTTATGCTGAGTCTCAAGAAAGCCGGGCTTGTACCTGTAACTTAGAAAGTTTTGAGCCCCTCTTTTTAGTTTTCACTTTTAACCCTTCCAGTAAGAGACTCCTGAATCTTGTAATGTCCCTGCTTCTTGTCCTTGGCACAACCAAGGAAGGAGGTAAATATTAATTTTCTTTATGGAGGCTTGAGATAGATCTACCTAAGACTTATGACGTCTGGATACTGGTAGGAAGACGCGCAAAATCAAAATAAAATAAAAAAATCTGATTGTCCCACAGGGATAAAATGTGTGTGAAGTTCAGTACATTGCAATACCAGATGGAGAGAAGCTACACCAGTCTTACAGACATAGAAACATCACAGAAGACCAGGAGCAGAAAACAGAACATCATTCATTGCATCAGTGTTTCACTCTGCTGCATAGACAGATGATAAGACCAAATCTTACACTCTTCCTATGGCATTCACTTTTGAAACAACCTGTTTGCCTCTACACATATGCTTTCCAGTGACATGTGCCAGCTTTACTGCATACTCTTCTTCTACACTTCTAAGAGACCCGATATTTATAGGAATGATGCATAAAGTGATGTATTTTCTCCAGCTAGAGCAGTGCAACAGGGAACTGAGCACAGCTGATGTGCTGCCAGTTCCAGTTCACTGCACTGAGGCTGGATCTGAGAAGATTACAGTGGTGTAGCTAGAAAGATTAGTTTAGTTATCCTACCTATTTTCTTTATATGAACAAGGTGGTACCTAGTCCCCTTGGTCAGGCACACAGTGAACAACAGCTTTGATTTATAAAGGATTTATAAAGTATCTGGTAATACAGGGGGTGCAAACACAGCTGTGCTATCAGTATGTTAATCATAATAAGAAATTTCAGTGGTTTCATAGGTTTAAAATGGCCCCTTTACCCCTAAGCATAATAATAACAATGAAGTTATAAATTTTACTTATCAGGTTTTTTTAATGAAATCTTGTATACATGACACAGCTTAAAGCAAATCCTTATTTGCAGATGGATTATTGCTCTTTGACATGGAGAAACGGAAACAATATTTTTTTTGCAAACACAGCAGGCTTGACACTCTGCATGCAGAATCAATTTGATATTACCAATATACACTACCTAAGTGTAAGCTTTATTTTTTTCTTTTTTTTTTTTTTCTTTTTTTTTAACTTCAGTCAATTATAGTGTAAGCTTTGCAAGTAATCCCTCACAAATCACTGCCCATGTAGGGCTCTACATTGAAAAGTGATGTGGTTGGAATAATGATATTTCTATATCACAAATAACAGGCAGGAAAAAAAATCTGGAATATACGTGGCATTAAGGAAGAAAAACCTAAATTTCTCCCTGTAAAATCCAAACCAGCTGAAATACAAAATTCAACAATCTCTTCAAACCAATTTATTTTGATATTCTTACTATATTTGCTCACTTACATTAGTAACGTAATTTGTTACTTCAGAAATCCTGCAGTAACTTAAGTTTGACACTTGTAGCTGAACCTGACACAGAATGAGAAAAGATACTTTAGCTTCAATTTTATCATGATATTTGAAGAAAAATTCTTAACCTCTTACAACAAAAACCTAAGGGTATCAACCAGAGAAGACAATAAGCTTGAATAGGAAAGATCTAGCTATCAATATGATTACCATTGTATTGACACTGTGTTCTACCCTACTCTGCAATTACAATTGACTATTTTTAAAATTCAGTAAAGGTAACTTAATATTTTTCTTACTTAGATGACAGAGGCACTTTGTGGACTGAGAGAGGAATCAGCTCTTCAGCAATGAGGGGAATAAACTGTACTTTGTCTCTTTCCATGTTTTTTTTTCCAATTCTCCACCTTAAGTCATATGTTTGTGACTGTTACGCCATACTCAAACACAAACTACAATAATCCTGTCTTTCCTCATGTCTCCCCTGGCCGTACAGTTTCAATCTCTCCTTCTCACCCCTGCTGGTGTTTCTGGGATTGAGCACTGGGCTAGTTCATGGAACTGAGTCAGCAGAAGATCACTCTCTTTTTAAAGGCTGGAGAAGAGAGGCAGAGCTGTGACTTTGCTCTGAGGGATGGGGCAAATACATGCTCACAGCAAAGATCTCAAGTCCATGTGTGAGTTTTTAGTGAGGCACTGAGCATGTTGGTGTACAGCCTGCTCCTTCAGTAACAGACACAAAGGGGAATGGGTGGAGCACTTCTAGAAACTCAAAAGTGTTCCTTCTTGGAGATGTTCAAAAGCTGTCTGGACACACTCCTGGGCAAATGGCTCCAGGTGGTCCCACTTGAGTGGGGGTTGAGTGAAATAACCTCCATAGGTTCATTTCAACCTCAGACATTCTGATTCTTTGAAAACTATCCAGACTCTCATACTGATCTGTCTTTTTTTTTTCCAAATATGGTGCTTATAGCAGCTTGTTTCATTCCAGCTGCACATCTGAGCCCTACAGTCATTCTATTGGGATGTCTTATGAATCAGTACACATGCTTTAACTAGAATCATTGAAAACCTAGATATATGTCTTAAAGATTGAGTCATGGGTCTTGACCACCTTCCTAAAGGAATTTAGACAATTACTGTGTAAGCCTGAACTGTTCATAACCAACCTCAGCTTTCCAAGGAAATTAATTTACTTTTTCCCTTTTTACCAGGAATGTATTTATTACCACTGTACATATCAGCTTTGACAAGAATACAAACAGCCTGAGCTTTTCAGGAAGAAGCTGGGATGTTGTCACAGGAAAAGCTACATATTAAGTCCAGACTGGTCCTTCTGCAGCACCTTTTCTTGTACACATAGTAACTCTGAAGCACAGGGCTAATAGATTCCACTTTTGAAAAATCCAAACTGTATATTGGATTTTACCTTATGTATAAGGTAAAAGACACCAATATAACTAAAGTGGTTCTTTTTTACCATAGATATATAGCAAATATTTAATCTAACCTTGGCGCTGGAGAACTGACTTTCTTTGGTTATATAGTTCTTTCTCTGTAGAGGTAGCAATGATTGTACTCCATAAAATCAAAATAATGAAGAATTTACAATGAGAAGATATCCAAAATTTTATTAAGAATTAACATCTGGTTCTCTTAAATCTAAAAATATAACTTCCTCTCTTGAACAACACAGCTAAATCTAAGCATGAGTGGATCAAAAACCAGATCTGTAAATCTCAGAGTCTTCCAAAAATGACATTTTTTGGTATAGAAAAATGAAAATTCTTCTCAAAATGGCTTCTCTGGGAACAAAAAAAGAAAAAAAAAATCCTCCAAAGATCAAACAAACAAACGAAAAGTAAAAAGCATTATTGCAGTCATGTCTATCTGCTTGTTAGGTAAATTGCAGAACAATAGCTCAACCACAACAATGCATTCTTTCTCTGGCATTATTACCTTTTTATTCCCAATGTTATTAAAAATACTGGAAACTCCTGAATCTTCATATTCCCTTACCTATAAGGACTTCCACTTGCACTTTTCTGTCCTACTATTTTATCTTCTCCATCCTGTCAGCTGTTGACTGCTTTTTTGTTCACTTTCCTTGGCCTACCCACCTGTCCTGCATGACTTCCAGAGATTTCCTATCTTCTTTTATACGTAACTCATCACCCACACCCTATTTGTCTTTCTCAGTCAAATATTATCTCATTCCAAATATTTGTCTTTCACTCTATCAAGACCAAATAGACTTTCTGTTATCCTGGCCAAACCCAGACAACAACACTAACCACACACCACTACTCTCATTCAAAGGCTGGGTTGAGCCCAGTTGGTCTCCACCCGTGTTGTCACTATCCAGGTTGCCTCTCTTGTCCATATCATGTCTGCCCCTGTCAGGTTTCATCAGCTCACTGTAGCCATCACTTCTTCCTTCCCAAAACATCAGCCAAACAGAGGACACACAGCTTCAGGACTGGTTCTTCAGTCCCCAGAAGGACTGGGTGAGCAGCACTCTCTATCTCCTTGGAGGAAGCTGGCATCCTGAGCACTCCTGGCAAACTCTGTGTTGATCTTCATACTAAAATGCAAATGAGTGGAACCACGTTGCTAGATTCTGGCATATCCATCATTCAAGGATCACGCAGTCCCTATTGCTTGAACCAGGATCAGGACCAGCAGAATTTTAGAAGACTCTTCTGTCTATCCTATTTATTCATTCACTCATTTTGCAAATATTACTGTTTCTCTCCTGCATTTTCCCTCCCAGGAAGATTTCTTCCTGGTGATTCTACCCTGGTGATGGGGGCTCTCAGCCAGCAGCAAGCAGACCAATGTTTCAGGAGCTTCTGAAATACACCTACGGTAGCTACACATGAATGTGCACAGAAAGGTCTTGAAACCAGAAGATGGGAAATGCAAAGGAGTTCCTAGTTCCCCTGACTCAATATTTCTCTAGACAGCTTGAAAGCCCTGTCTTTGTGAAGGTGAGGAGTGTGAGGCTCTGAATTTTATCCAAATAGAATTAATAGCAATCACAATACCAAAAAGGGTAAAGAAATTAACACCTCACCTCTTTGAGAAATGGGAACTTCTTCAAGTACATCCAGATGTTAGATTCTTGTTCCAGCCTCTTCATTCTGCCACATTAACAGCTTTTGCAATTTTATATTACTCAAGAAAAAAATAGTTCCACAAGGAACTTCTGCTTTGTGGTCTCTAGGACACAGCAGTACTTGCACTCAGATTTCAGAAAGACTGTTGAACAACGGAGAATGGATATTATAACACAAGCTTATAGGTCATGGCAACTTCTTGCTGATGTTGTTGTTATTTTAAAAGTAATTTTCATGCTGTCCTTGGAAGTTAAAAACAGATCATACTAACAAAGGAGTCATTTTCCTGAAATCTTTAGAGATGTGAAAATCATGAATTGGGCCTTGACTTTTCTTATGTTGTCACTTTGTTCTCAGAGCAGAGACCTTGCCAACTTTGCTTCTTGGAGGATATTGAAGTAAAACAGCTGAACATCAGAAACAGCTCACGATGAGCTTGTCATTTATGTTCAACAGCAGGGGCCCCACACTTGGTAACCATTACCACTGCCTAATCTACTGCATGTTTTCTTAGTCAGTAGAGATAAGAGCAATGGTACTTCAGACATCCATTGGGAAAAGAGCTAAAATGGAATCGTGAAAATTATGTGTAAAAATAAGAATGTATAATATAAACAATGTTACTTTGCTGAATGTTGGCCTAATAAAAATGCTGCTTGTTGCTATGCTGGAGTCCTACCTTTGGGAATTGACTGTAGACTCTAACAACAAAACATAGAGACCATGGGCTTTTGAGGCTTCTATAAATTTAGAAACTCATTGAGAACACTTGTCCACACAGGGGGAAGTTTTCTAAGTTACGTGCTTGGGATTAGGCTGTGTGATTGCCAACAATGTTAATGGGAGTTATTCTTGCCTCTGAAAATATCAGTCTAACTCTGTAATAAAGTAATTTCCTCTGCTATTGGTTTAAGAGCTTTGTGCCAAATTTCTGACCTCAGTTACTTATTTGAAATCCAAGGTTGCTTTTTGGATTGTGCTGTAATGAATCAGTGCCTGCAGGCAAGAGAAACAATTGCTCAATAAAATTCAGAGACAACAAGTACATCTAGGACTAATATTGTCTGCTTCTAATACACATTTTTGTACCACTATACTCCATGAATAAACCACCAGTAGGGGACATTAAATGCATTATAAATAGTAAGGCTGTGAAATAACTTTATAGATTAAGAAAAGAAGTATCAGCTGAGAGAACTGCCAGAAGAGTGAAGGCTAGTTTCTGGCAGTTCTCCTTGGGGCAGGCAGAGCTGTTCAGTGCAATGTACAGGAGACTAAAGTAACAAATGCCAGCTCTGCATTCCAGAAAGTCCAGTATCTCCTGAGACATTGTGGCTTACCACTGCATTGCATTGAACTAAGCATGGGCCCACCACAGCAATCCAAATGGGCTGTGGGAGGCTGTTTTGCAGGTTCAGAAAGTGTTCATTAAGATGTAATAGCTCTGACAGACCAGGAAGGAAAGTTTCTGAGACGTAAGTAGGAGTGAAGAGATGCTTTATAGGCAATAGCCATACATCAATATTTACCATTATTCCAAATCGGGGTGACAACCAGAAACAGACCTACTCACACAGTATAATGAAAAAAGAGAAAATCAAGATAATAAAGGTGAAGCAATTTGCTTCTGGTCATTTCAGCATCAAACAATTTCGTTATACCAATTAAAAGTGTAGCTGGAAGGTATTTTTCCTTCTATGAAACTGGTAGTCTGGTTTGGCTATGTCTTTATGGAGCCATGTGATACTGTTCCACTCTTTCTGGATTTCCAAAGATGCTGTAATAAGCAGTTGGGATAAGTGGAATTCTCCTTTCCAATGTGGACATGGCAATGCTCTAAACAACCCAGGCCATGTAAAATTGAGTTACTTTAGTTACAGTAGAAACTACTGTTTAATACTAAATTTATCTAAAAAGAAATGAATTTTATTTAACAAAATAAATTTTTATTAAGAAATTGTAAATTCTCATATCATAGTGATAGAAGTAGTTTTGGTTTTTTTTCTGCCTTTTTTTTTGGTGTGAAATACACATTTTTAAACAGAATAAACATGTCCATTGAAAATAGTTTGACTAGATCTAGTTTGAATGCTATAAGCTCTTTGGGTTTACAAAGTGCTGAGCATCTTGGCTTTGGTCTAGTAAAGCAGAGTAAAGTACATTTAACTAAACACAAGAACAATCCAGCATGCATACTGCACCTGCATAGTTTGTAATTCTCTGTGGTCTCTAGCTGGCTGTCTCCCATCAGTGGAAACTCACTCAGTGGGGTACCACACATCCTGATCTCCAGATTATTTACCCAAAAGAACCTGTTGGAGTCACAGATGCCTTGTTATTCTCTCTATATCAGTATTTGTTTACAAAGAAAAAAGGGACAATGCCTGCATCCCATCACGAAATGTAGTCAGAAGTATATTGACTAAGGCAAATACTTGAGGAGGAGAGTGGTTTACACATTGTCAAGTTTTCACATCACATCATAACACACTTAGAATGTAAAGAAATTTTACAGCCTTCTTCAGCTGGCTTTGGGGTAAACTACACTAGCATAGTGTAGTTTTATCGGAAGCAATAAAGCAGATTGTCACCGCTGCAGTTTGGCAGATGCTGAAAAAGAACACAAAGGTGTTCTTTCAAAAACCAGGGAAAAAAAATTGAAAAACACAGTGTCATAGTCTAGGTAAGAGCAAAACAGCAACGGAAGGGAAGATGGACTTTTAGCCAATGAGCATTTACACTACTGCCACTAGGTCCAATGCAGCAGTGGATTATCACTATTTTCAAATAAATAAAGTGCTGCTTCACTTACATTACTCTTTTGCAGCAGAGTCATATTAAAAAAAAAGTTAGTTTTTCCCAGAAAAGGGATATTCAGTCTTTCAGTGTGTGCATCCTTTGCATTTCTCTAACCTAGAAGATCGGATGAAGAAAAGCAGTGTGACTGAGACAAGGAGACATTGATTCTATGCCAAATACAAGAAGTGGTTAAAGGTGTTGTGTGGATTATAGACCAAATAGGAGAGATCAGTCAGGTATTTACAGACAGTGGGAGTGGCAACAAGGTCCTGTATTTATTATCCTGTTCAGCAAAATGTCACTTTGTGAAAATTAGGGAATTGGCAAGAATTAGATTTCAGTAGGAAGCTAGCAATCTTAAATTTAGCTGATGGGAAATTTGTCTTCTGTCAGTTTCTGAGCTAAAAACTGTGAAAATGCAAGTTGACTAGATTGAGTGAAGAACCACCAGCATTTCCAAAGGACAATGTTGCCATATATCTGCTGATGAAAGCCTAGATCTTTGGTCTTCAGTCTTTTTACAGCATGTTATTTATGGTGTTCTCTCATGTCAGTCCTTTTATCTCATCAGGTTTCACATGAATTATTAACTGAAGCTTAGGCTATATGATTTGATTGCTCTTCTAGAATGTATGTTAAATTTAGTTATGCTGCACTTTTCTTAGTGAAGCCTTATTACTGAAACTCACAGTTTAACAGGATACAATCCCCTCCTCCCACCTTCCAACTGTGGGTTTTGTTGTGGGTTATTTCTCCTTTTTTTTAACAGAATGTCAACAACATAGTGCTAGACAGTTCCTCCATTTATACTCTGAGGCTGCATTTTCATCTAGGTTTTCACCTCTCAGAAAGGTCTTGAATGTCTTGAACTGTGTTCTATTCAAGTACATTTCTTGTAGGATGCCAACTGCTTTCCTGGCACTAGGCATGAACGTCACTGCTAAATTATGCTCTCTAACACTGTCTCTGGCATCTTGAATGCAATGTTTCCAACCCGGACCCCCCTTCTGAATTGAAAGACAAGTTGAGGATTATTCCTGTTCTGGCCCATTCTTTCTCACTTCCACTTGTGTTAGATAACTGAACTAATTGCTGTGACTCAAAAATGTCACAACTTTGCATGTAGGGGCCTGCTGTTTTCCTCCCAGACAACTGACAGTATGAACAACGTTGTATGAGCCAGGTTTTAAAATGAGGATGATTTACAAATATTCTTTCTAATGGTAAAACAAAAAGATTATTTGGGAGTTACCTTTTCTATTGTCTGCCTAACGAAAATTTTACATTAGCACATAAACCCTGTGTTTCTCTTACCGGTGAACTTATCAGGACTGAAAAATCTGAAAGTCATGGTCTGAAAATGTGCAAAAATCTGAAAAGGTCTGAAAAATCTACTCTGTAAAATCAGGAAAGGCTTTTTGCATAATCACCCACTTAAATGAGACCGGTCAACAAAACTTTTTTTGAGTAGACTCTGATTGAATCAGGTGTTCTCACCTCTGCTTAACTGTGTTCTGCATACCCAAACTCCCTGAACAGGCATAGTCCTGAACTTCCCTTTCTGACCTGAGTGATGTTGGGAGCATGGCTTTTCCCACACTTTCAATGGGAATGATGGGGAACAGCACAGAATAGGACACAGAAAGGAAGTGACCAGTTCATATTAATTGCATACATATTTCAATGTTTTATGAAGATCTAGACTCCAAAGAAACATGTAATGCTCATATCAGGAATACCACCTGCATCTAACTTTTTTTAAAGTTATTTGGTACAACTTTTGTTTATAATTCCAGTTTGAAATCAAGAACATCTACAACCCCAAGCATCAATGCCCTTCAATATCTAATTTCACAGTTTTCTTAACACATATCTCATGTTATTTGTTATAGTCAGTGTCATCCCAACACCTTTGTCTTTCTTGCTACATTTTAAATGGTTTAGCTGGCAAGCCATCAATCATAAATCATGAGACATATTTTAACTCCCAACTAAGATCAGTTTAGAAAGAAAACAAGTCTTCTATGGTCTAAATGTGTACATTACTCATATCTATAAGTGATAAATGCCTGTTCTGGAAAGGAAAACTTTTTGTTTTTAGCATTTTGGTGTATTTCTATAGAAAGAAACGAAATTTTCTGTTTCTGTATGGCCTGGAGCAACAATATTATTGATGAAACCAAGGCTTTTAATGCAAGGAAGCCTCTGCAGACCAAAGTTTTAGTGCTCAGAAATACATCCATTAAACACAAACTTTTTTCCTCCACTTATATTTCAGTCACTAGGTAAATGGAGGAATGATATAATCTTAGGAATAACTGAATTTTCTCCTCTAGAGACATGAAGAAGCTGGAATAATTGTTTTTGTTTACTCAGTGTACTTTAAAGCTTCCCTTCCTGTAAGATATCTCATATATAGACTAATTCTTCAGTTGTTCTCTGACTAGCTTTTAACACGATACAAAAACAAAGATTTTTTAAAACACAAATCCATATGTGAGTTGGCCATGTATTTTTGTGTTTTTCTCTACTTGGCGTTAAAGAACAATATGACAACAATAATAAACTCACAATAGATAATTATGAAAAACCCAAAAACATTCAGTTTTATAGTACATACAAAACAATGAAACAAGTATTTGGAAAAGATGGCAGCCATTTCTATAATGCGATTTTAATTCAAACAAAAATAGATAATTTTGTATATTCCTTCAGGTCTATTGTACTAGCCACATTAACCAGGTGAGGCTCATTTCATTTTACAGGTAATTTATTGCAACTGCAACACTAACTCCAAGGCAGTTCTCAAAAAATAATTTACCTTAAGTAAACACCATTTGCCACTAATGATGGGACAAAACAAACTTGCAGAGCATTTATGAACAGTAACATCTCTCTCTTTCAGCACACATTTGGAAACCAATCTCTGTTGTTTGCAGATGAATTAAGCATGGCTTGAAAAATCATTAAAGCCATCTGCTTTGATGAGAAAAAAACCTACTGTGATCATTTTATTGCACTGACAGAGGCTAGGGACCATTTTACAATATTTTTTAGCATCATTTACCCTAAATTTGACATCCTGTCTAAAAAATGATCGGTATTATCAGTTCATGTCATGCTTATTTAGAGCTACATGTACAGAGAAAGCAGCTTATACAGGTAACTCAAGGCATTTGTTTTCCTGGTCTCCAACGGATGGATAAGCCTGTTTTCCAACCATTAAAATCAGTAGTTACTACAAACTAAATGTTTATGGGTTCTGTAGAAAGCTTAATCTCCCTCCTAAATGATAGAAGCTAATAAGCATAAAAATATCATCAGTGTTTCAGTTAAAAATTAGTTCCTATGGTCCATTTAAACATAATCTCTTTCTTTTTGACCAAGAATGTTCTGCAGTTACTCAAAGTAGGTTAATATTGCTAGCTTTTTTGCTTTCCATATCCATCTCGTTTTGCTAGAAATAACTTCTAATAACTCTCAGTGTCTCAATATTTCCCTTTTAAAAATACTATTTGAACTCCTATAATTTGATCAGATTTTCCTCTC
This sequence comes from Petroica traversi, assembly GCA_025920805.1. Lineage (NCBI taxonomy): Eukaryota > Metazoa > Chordata > Aves > Passeriformes > Petroicidae > Petroica > Petroica traversi. Next base: position 26,655,160 of record JAHLSL010000022.1, read on the forward strand.
AAGTAGCTTTCAGCAATATTTTAGTGACTGGATTCCATCATGACTGACTCCCCTGAAATACCAAACAAGAGGTGCAGTTGCAGCAATCCTCTACCAATAACAACACTGTCTTACTCCCTATTTAGCTTTTGTACAAATAAATGTACGGCACATATGGAAGTTGTTAGCAAAATTTGTGGCAATAAAGTCTCCTAACATTAAATGAGTCATATTATGGCACTTTTTTCAATTCCACAGCAGGGTGGTGGACGGACCACCTAGAAATGTCACTTACTGCATCAACATGCTGAACAGGATGGGCCACATATGAGCTACGAACCAAAGAAGAGGAACCAAGGAGCCTTGTGAGGCAATGGCTGCTGCTTAGAACCACAGAAGTAGTTATAGGTACTAATAGTATTCCCTTTTCCTGTAACTGCTGTACTCATCCAAGTCTTTTGGCACATAACACACTCCCCGGTCCTGGGACCCAGTCTAGAATGAATGGGCCCTAAGTATTCCCTCCTGTGCATTCATCACAGTTACAGGTCCTTGTGGAAGCAGATAATCAGCACAGCACAAAGCAGCAATGGGACTGATGGGTTTCAGAGTCTGATGGTCATAAATTCCTCAATCCAGGCTAGAACCTCATCTGCTTTTTCATGGCCAGCTCACATCCTCCTGTAGTAGGTATGTACTTCTGTGTACAATCTGCTTCAAGGCCAGATTGTTCAGGAGGAACTTAATTATATGGAGCCCCCATTCAGATGCATCTGCCTCTTTTTCATTTATGAAATGAAATGAATCTAATCTCTCTCCCTTCTCCAACAACCCTAATTCTTCACATGGCTCTAGTCACAGCATGATCCTTTCCTCGTTTTCTCTACTTTCCCTCCACTTTGTTTCCTTTTCACTTTACCTCCCACTTCATAATGCCTAGAGAAGTACACACATTTCTCTGTTCACCAGTTACTTGTCAGTCCCCTACCTTTCCCTTGTGGTTATACATGTACGTGGCTCCTATGGATGCCAATTTTTTCCAAAAATCAGTCAACAGCTTAATAAAAGTTATTGAGTTTTCAGTACTTATTGGATGCCTAGGTGTTCTACTCTCAACCTCCCCTTTGGCCATTTCTGAAAAGCAGTAGTCTTTGCTGCAGGATGCATTAACAATTGTTTATGCTTAACAATAATATTTGGGATATCAAACCAATGCAATCTGACCATCTTTGTAAAGTAGGTCATGTAAAGATCTGAAGGAACAGACAGGTCTCTGGACACATAGCACTGAGGTTTGTTCATTTTCTGTAGTGCATATGACAAATATTTGACTACAAATTTTAAGCAGCATACTTTCCCCTGATAAACATTAAAGTCACCTACCTGAAATTTTCCACACCAAGGTGAAAACACATAATCTAGAAACTAATTCCCCTGTTAGGTATGAAAACACACTTCATCATTGAGAACATCATGCAATGTTAAACATAGCAAACTCATCATACATGCTCATGTTTTTGGGTTAAAAATGGTCATTCCTTTCTCATCTTTTCACAGGTTGTTGACCTGTAATTGTCATCACTCTACCTCCCTTGTCTGAGAAATATATCTGCTAATACACACAGAGATCTTTGCAAGGTCCTAAAAGCAGAATCCAGCTGTATCCCTAATGATGCAGAGGGACTAGAAAGAAATAGCTACAAATTTCTTTGACTATGTAGAAGATCATGTGAAATGCTTGACAACTGCATAAGAAAATATTTGACATCTATCTCATACATGCAACAGTAGCTGTTAAAGTCTATGCAGTATCAACTATACAATCACAACTCATTACCTTTCTCTCATTATCTATTCCATGCTAATTCTAAGAATAAAGCAACATATTTGCATAAGAATATTATCTCAGTTACTCAACATTGTTTTTAAAGGCAGACGTGGAAGTTAAATAGTGATGTTTTTAAAACAGTACAATGAATATTGTATGAAACAGTCACATAGCAGAGAGCTGAGGAGATACAGTATTATTGAATGTACAGTATTATTCTTTCTCTAATAAATGATATTTACAAGCATCTGTGATCAGGCTTCTATATACCTTGAATGACAGAATTGTGTAGTTGATCCCTGAACATCTTGACATGCCTTTTAGGATCCACTCTTTAAATTAGGCAAAGTGCCTTGGAACTCATTGCTTTTATCCCAAGATGTTCTCACCTAGCACTTCCCTTTTAAAAACTTCTTAGACTGTGTCACAGACACACACACACACAAAAACAACAGTCTTTCAAAATTAACTCTGAAGCAGAATGTTCTTCTGGGTTTGCATGGGAAAAACCTTGTCATTTCAAGACTCTTTTGCTGTTCACCTAGTTTCTTTCAAATGAACTGATCCTTCCACTCCCTCAAAAAAGCTGCTGAAGGAAAGATGAAAGCTACACTATAATGGAGAACTACTACCAACTTACATCAGAAATTAAGATTCACAGTGTTGAAGGAGATAGCTGCTGTTCCCTGTGTACATGATGTAAAATATATAATATACAATATACAGCACAGAAAGAATTTACATGTATATTAGTTATACTTATAATTCCCTTCATCTTCAAACAATTAGTTAATATATTTTTTTTTATTCTCTTATACTGAAGAATATAAATATTCTGTATCTAAGCTTACAGTCTGAGCCAACTTTTCCCAGCTGGTTAAGAGTTTAAGGAGCACTGCCAATACTTGCTGATTCACAAAGCCATGTTACTCATTCCCTCTTTTTCTGTCTTCCACATTTTCTCTGCTCTTTTCTCTATTTTTTTGATCAGTATTGTACAAAAGATGCAATCTTTTCTTTGTTTGCATATTTGTTCTATAAAAAATAGTGTTGATGGTTCTGATAATGACCAGAGTATGATTTATCTTGAAATATTCCATATTCATGAGTCATTAAAAATAAGACAAGCGCTTTTTTTTTTTCTGTCCACTCTCACATCTCCTATGTTCTAGACAAATGAGCTACTAAATGAAGGATTTCTTCACATATTTTGAATAGAAGCTATCTTTACCGCCTGAGAACCATCCAACATTTTCAATCATCTCATTTCTTTGCTCTTTACTTTTCCCAACACTTAAACATTTGAGATTTTTTTGTACAAATATGCAGGTGGAGTTGTATCAAATTGCAGTTCCAAACTAGAAAAAGTTAGAAGCTACAAATCAAGGTTCCACAGTGAAGCTCAGTATTTGCAAAGTACATTACATCACCGCTATTTTTAGTGCAGCAGCAGTAAAAAACAGATTCCAGACCCTGCTTCACAAAATACTGCATGAATATATAGTAAAGAAAAGCTTTTATTCAGAAATCTTATTAACTCAGATCAACCTACTGTAGGTGTTGGTAGAAACAGTCCTATTAATTTTATTTACCTCCATGTTGATTTGAGATTAATCTTTAATTTGCATTATAATGGTTGCAACTCACATACAATCTCTGGAAAATTCAAAAGACTTTTGCGAGCGCTAAGATAAAACAAAACCAAAGCAGCAGGGAATATTTTTCCAAATTTTGGGCAACTAATTTAGGCATGTGCATTGTCAGTGCTGCTTCTAAAAGCCAAATCAGAAAGCAAAGAAGCACTACCTGTTGGCTTTGTGGCAAAACCTCAGTTTCTCTTTGATATCCATAGTAAGAGACTTGAAGAAAGAAGGTGAGAATGACACCTTTGGGAGGGATGGAAGAAGAATATAGCATCTGGACTGGCATCTGGGATACAGGGCTCAGTACTTCACAGCATGCTCCATGAGGACATTCAGAGAATTTAAAGAACTGTTTTGGTTGAAAAAGACCCCTAACATTGTAAAGCTCAACTATTAACCCAACACTGCCACTCCTAACCATGTCCCACATTCACTTGTGTTTCAAGCACCTGCAGCACCAATTCCAGAAGTCGCTACTGGCTCAGCAAGGGGCATCACCTGCTGTGGCCAGGAGAAACCACAAATTAACCACTTGCTGTTTGGAGCATCTACAACAACCAGTGCCTCAGTTCTGCTAGAACAGATGTTTCACTGCATCCCAGCAGAGTAGGCATCTGACGGCACACTGGACATGGACTTATAAAGGATTCCCTCATCCTTTGGAAAAGCTCCATAGAAGAGAATAAATTTTTTTCTGACACACCTGCTGAAAGTTACTATAGTTATCACATCACTAAAAAGATATTTTTTTTTAATCTACACATAATATTCTGTGTTCCATTTCTAGTTTCAGTTCTGCTAAATTCTCCATGAGTTTTCCAAATGGAGAAGTACTATTGTTTTGATAGCAGTATCAATGATCTATGATAAAGCTTTAGTAAAATTATAGTCATTTGACCATGCCTACAAATATAAGGCACAAAACCCCTCCACTCTTTTCTGTGCTTTTTCTGTCCAAATTTTAAAAAGTTAACTAGCTAGTAATTTCTTTGCTATGAATTTTTACCTCAGGAAATTATAGAGGCATTAAATTTCTGAGTAAAGTAACAAAAGAAAAAACTCTAGGAACAATTTTCTATTCAATGACTCAAATAATTGCAATTAACAGCTTTCACATTTTCATGAGTTTAAGAAAGAATTTGACCTTCTTAACAAAGAATCAGAAACTGAGTACTCTTTCTCTTAATCACTCTCTGAAGCTGAGCTAATTTAATTCCTGGATGACGCTGATTTCTTTGCTATAGCACAAGTGCAGAAATTTGACCTTACAGCTTATAAAAATTGGTTTTCAGTATAAGTGCATTGGAGATGTTTTTATACAGTATTAATTGATGCTTATTGCAAGCTGGAGGGCTGATCATTTAAAGCTGTGGTATCAGGCATGCCTTGCTTGTGGGCCTTTGCAACGTGACAGCAAGTACAAAGATTATTAAAATCTCTTTGTGAAAACACAAAAATCAATCCTCTTCCAGAAGGAGGTGCCCTCCAGCACAATCAATACAAACTGGTACAACAATATCTTATGGTGCTTGTCAGCTGCTTTAAACCTTTTTGCTCAGCAGAGCTCACAAAGTGCTGCTGCATTTCATCTCTGCTGGATGGTGCCAAATGAAGATGTATTTCTAAATGAGTTGCAGGGGCAAATGCTGCCATCAGTTACCCCCTTGCAGATGGCTTTAAATTTGGCAAGGTTGTACAAGACTGATCTCAACTTAGATTTCATCCACTAGATTTAAAGAAGATGAATTTGTTTACTGCCTTGAGTCTTTTCTTTCCTCTACTTTAGTTATATTACTGGTTCTTGATGGAAATTTTTGCTCTATGTTTTGATTCTTGCATGCTGGAGAGGCCAGAATACAAATGGAATCTGAGTCAAGGTTCTTTCACCTTCCTTCTAACATTAATCAAGAGTATTAGCTCTAATAACAAGGTAACTGGTGGAAACTAACTTCTTCAAGAACTGTATGCCTTGATCAGGTGCATATCTAACAACTGATTTAAATTTCTTTGTCTTATTGGGGTTGTTTTGCATATGTCACACTTCTAAGAAATGGCTGTGAAAATCCTAGGATTTCTGCAGTGTATTTCTGGTAGCCAAATATTTTCCCCAAATTACTATGCACCATAGTAATTCTGGTAAGTGGAACTATTTGGTTCCTACTGCCTATCACCTAGTTCAATCAGTTTTATCTTCTGATATGTATCCCTTGAGAATAAGCACCACAAAAATCAGAGTGATAAAGAGCTCTGGCTTAACATAATGTTGCTAAGTGTTACACACAGTAAAATACTCCACCAGCTCAGGACAACATACCTGCACACACATTCAATACAAAATGACACTTGATAGGCTTGCACAGTGAAAAATTAAACAGTATTTTCTGTTCTTGTGCTGTATTTCTTTATGTAATGAGACATCAAACACCATGACTGAAACCAAATCCCATAAAATCTTGTCCAAACAAGCCCAGTCAAATCAAAATCCCTTTTATGGAAATTAACCTTCTGTGAGCAGAACAAAAACTCAACCTAATAGGCAGCTGCATGACATTGTGAATTACTACATTAGCCTTTCAGCCTTGGGAGAACAGAGTTTAAGTTCTGGCATTAGGCACAAAAGCAAACAAATTTTGAGGTCTCATATGAGTCATGCTTGTGATGTACTTTTGATAGCTCATGTTCAAAGAAAGGTCACTGTGATTTGGATGGATAGCACAACAGGTCTTTAGTCCCTGTTATTATTAGCTACTTAGTTAATTTATTAAAAGTAACAGTGAAAAACAAAGAACCATCCTGAATTCCCCTCAATGATTAGTAAAAAATATGCAAATGAGACAGTATTTTCAGTATTGCTCCATCATTCCTTTGACAATACAAAGTTCTTTGGGGATAGATGGAATTGGGGAAGGACAGAAAAACCTATTAAGTCTAGAGTGTAGTATATATACAAGAACTTTGATTGCTCTTTCCTCTTATTGAGATTACAAAGCCTCCAAAATCTCCAACTTTATTCCATACTTTTCAATTGGTCCTGGTTAGCTGGAAATGCCTGCCCTGACGGCACTCCTGCAGAAATCAAGGATTGGTCCTTGTTTTTTGAAGCTGCTGGGGTCCATCAGTGCTGGCCACGTTTTAAACATCACCTTCCAAGGGCATAGCAGCAGGTAATTCTCAAGTGTCAGAAGTCAAGCAGGTGAGGCAAAAGGCTGGCTTGGCTGAACAGGGATCTTCTCTTGGAAAAAGGGCAAAAAAGGGAATGTGTATGCCCAGTGGAAGCAAGGTCAGGTGACACGGGAAGAATAGAGAGATGCTGCTTGGCACTGTAAGGAGAAAATCTGTGTGGACAAAGCTCAGCTGGAGTTTAAGCTGGCCAGAAACATGGAGGACAATAAAAAGAGTTTTTTCCAATATATTGATGGCAGTAGGCAGTGTAAAAATAACATCATCCCATTATAGGATGAGGATGGTCACCTCAAACACTAGAACAGGGACAAGGCAGAAATGTGTAATGCTTTCTTTGTGATTGAAATTGTTCTGTCCATGTTTCAGCAAGGAGGATGAATTTAATACTGCATAATATCCTTCTATAGACTTATAGTGGTTTAATTATAGAGGACAACGCTAGAATAATTCATACTCTAAGACAAAATATTGCAGTACTTGCCTTTTATAATGTTTTTCTGCCACAGTACTCTCAATAAGATATGTTAACCTGCCTGAATATGTCATTATATCTGCCCTAGCATCCTGAAAATGGGATTTTCTGGTGCTGATAGAGATACAGAAAAGAAATAAGTAATATTCTGTTGCTGCTAAAAAGCAGAGGAAGGAAAATCTCTTGGATTTGCATGGAGAAGACAGAAAACAAGTGGATGCCACAGCCCAGTTCTTTACTTTTTTATCTTCATTTGCATTTGTGCTGATTGGTTTGACCTTGCTCAATTCACACCCTCTACACAAGAAAAAATGTATAAAGAAGGGGCAGAGGCAGAATGAATCAGTCTTCTCATAGCAGGCAAACACAAAAAAATCCAATAAGGCATACAAGATTAGCTTCATCCATATGAAAATGAGGTGGAGTAGGGAAATCTTGGGCCCAGTGCTATTGAATTCAATAGGCTTCTGAGTTCTCGTTTTAAGTAAACTGTATGGAAAATTTCATAGAACTGGAAATGCTGTAGAACTTACCAAACCTTTGAGTGGAGCTCTGCTGCCAGAAAATGTTGACAAAAAGTGATGCTTCTGATTGTGTTTGGCCTTTGCATTCTGTCCTTTCATAGTTCAGAGTTTCATCTGTGCAGAGAATGTTCATATATTCAGGAAATAAAACATCACTTACAGGCATAAAAAGGGCACGGGGATCCAAACTCTGTAGACCTCAAGACAGACTCAGAGAAAACACCTAACTGTGTATATTAAAATATTGTGACTAAATATTCTTCTCTTTAACTTATTTTGACAGAGTTGATTTTATTTGCAACCCTAAACTCTCTGCTGTCAGCTGTAATTATTTTATAATTAACCTTCAACTCACTAATTATTATTCTTTTCCTTGAAGTCTTGTGAAGACATTCTGTTTTACAGTTCTCAGGAGAAGGTGAACATTTTTCTATTGTTATGCAGAAACTTGCAACAAATAAATGTATTGTCTTATGCCAGTAATGGGAATCTGTTGAATGTTATTCCTCTCAGAACTGCTCAGTCCTCTTCTAATTTCCACAGCTATTCTGAAATTGGGCAAAGGAAAAACAAAAACTTTTATATTTTTAAACTTTGAATATATATCAGTGTATTCCTTCCTATAGTCTTTTCTTAAAGATCTGACTATATTTTAAGGCCTGAGTATATTTTAAGTCCTCCTTGATTCACTTGCATATCTTTTCTGCCCATTTCACCAACAATTGGCCTGTGTGTTTCCTTTCCAGGGCAATTAGACTGGCTACTTGGATATACTTTTATTAGAAGATTTTATATACTGGTAAGAATTTAGTGCAGCTTTTTTGCCATAATTCTGACAGACGGGAATAAATGCCTTATGGGGATCACACTAAGTTGTATCTTACAGCTTCAGGATGGCAGAATCATTAATGACATCTCTTAATAGAAGCACTTATATATTAATAATGTATACATTAATTACATGGCTATTATATAAAGTGCCTATAGAGTCTATGTACATGAATAGTATCCATGTAGTAAATCACAAAGCTATATGTCAACTATAATTATCCATTCATTTTTAACTTCCTTTTTCCTGCTCCATTGGGCAATCTCACATTCCAGCAATCTGGAATAGTTGATCTTCCTTTCTTTTCTCTTCTAATAAGGTTTTCCTTCTTTTCCCACAAAACCTGAAGTTTAGAAAAAAGAAAACCACCAATTCTATTTTATAAAGTCTGAAATAATTGACAACTTTTGTTGAAAGAAGCAGTTTGAGTATTTGTGTGAGTACCAAATATTGGCTAACACATCTGTGCTAGACTAAGACATTCTATTTTGACCTCGGTTTCAATTTTTTTGTCAGGACTTAAGACTTTCCATCACAGTCATTAATTTTATAAGCAAAGAAATAAAGAAACCTGTGCCACTATTTAAAAATTTCTAAACATTTGAAGAATAGATTTCCCTCTCTCCTTTTTTTTTTTCTTTTATTTTTTAAGCATATGAGGCTCAGGGGGAAAAAAAACACATATGCTTGGGATTGTTGCTATAAAAGCCTTTTTTATTTGGGCAGGGGGAAAGCTGTAAAATGTACTTCTGTCTCCAAAAACAAATAGCTTGGAAATAACAAGCAGCTCGAGCACAGTAATACAACTTCATATCCATGTCAATAAAAACCCTATACAACATTGCTCCATGATTATTCTATAATCATGACATGGCAACAACTGTATTCAGTAAAGAGTGGGTTTCAAACTGTAGCTTTAAATCTGAATTTTACCTTTCATCAACAAGAATGAAAAACAAGAATTTTATAGGGGAAGTTTATTTTCCTTTCAAAAGCAGGGTCATGAGAAAAGGAAGCCACCCTATACCTGTCTAAACATTTAAAACCTGAGATATTGGAGAGGCTTGCTTTTCTTGGTGTCCTTTTTTGTTATGTATATAGACCCTTCCAAGGGCATTTTCTTTTACAATAATGTTTCTGGCCACGTACTGATTAATTTTTTTCTTTTATTGTTATAGTGATTCATTTTTTTATGTGATGATGTTTTCTTTAGTGCATCTCGTTGAACATTCCAGATGGACTCTTTTTTTTTTTTGGAAAATTTGAGCCCACTTCCTGTAATGCAAAAATTCATTGGCCTGAGTTACTTACATGTCCTAGGCTGCAGTCCAACAGAAGCTGAACTCATCTGCTGCCCCAGAATCAAAGGTCTCTTAGCAGGCCATTCCAAGCTAATTTTTGTTTCTCATGAATTACAATTTACAGCTTATAGTTGTCAATTTGCATCAATACTGACGGTTTTAATCTTCTTTTCCTAAGATTAATGGATTCAGGATTCTTTCCTTGCTCTTCTCTACTGGATACAGTTATGACAGCCTTTCCTCCTAATGTATGGAGCCACTGCCTGTCCCATTTAGGGCTTGTATGAGAATTCAGCTCACACTTGCAATGATATTTTAGACTGATACCATTTTGGGACAGTGAGTCAGCAGGTCACATTTCTCTGGCTAAATCCTCTTATATAAATTTTCAGAAATACTGACTTCCCATTATAGTTTATGCACATGGTCACCCCCAAGTAACACAAATCAGCCAAATAAAACCGCCTTTAGTCTTCCAAAAATACTACTAACTGAAAACATCACATACATCGTATTTCCAGAGTTTTTTGTATTATTTTACATGAGAGATTTGGGTCTCACTGTCTTGCATTTGTCACAAGCATCCCATCAAAATGCAAACCTTCTTGTCATGAAAAATCTGGTCTTGGATCCACACCTGCTTTCACAAAGTCAGATGCACTGCTCTGTTGATAAAATTGATATAAATGCATGAAGTCACCTAAGGTTTTAAGGAAGAGTCCAAGTCTGATGAAATTATGATACGTCCTGCTTAATGTTATCTGTTGAGCCTGGAACTTAGGGCATTATGAAATACAGAACTGATAAACTTAGAGGCAATATGCGAATGGAAAGACATTTATTAGTGAGTTTTTCTCTCTCTCCTTAATTTTGGGGGTTATAACTTCTTAGGTCTACTTCAACCCTTTATGTTACTATATAGCCTTAGCTTCCTATATGCAAAAATGTCCCACAGAGAGCAAATATTATGGTGAAATGTTAGCTGTTAGTGGTAGGGATCTAAAATGAGTATTATTCACTAATTGGTAAAATTTTATTTTTGATATTTTTTTCATTTTTTTGCTGAAAGACCTAGTTCCCAGCTAAACACACATGCAGCAATATTTCTCTTCTCTCTTTAAAAATAACTCCAATCCCAATGTCAGCAGTTTCATAATCATACACAGGCCTTTGTAATTTAGTGTGAAATATCCAAACTACTTAAGTGACTTGTGTTGCCTCCTTTTCAGCTCTGTTAGAGGACCCAAACAAAATGCTGTACACAGAACTACCTTTTACCAATAGAACTCTGTGCCGTCATTACAAATACTCATGTCCAGGTATACCCAAGCTATCTATAGCCAAAGGTGCATTCCTTTGCAGATAGAGCCTTTCTGGCTCAATCTGCAATATACCTGATTTTTGCTGTTATAGAGAATGGCTGGAAGCTTAGTGTACTCCTTAAGACTTGTAAATGTTCACATGGTCTTTGTGACAAGCTGGGCAGGCAGCCTGACCCTACAGATCCCAATACCTTTGTAGAGACTAGTGGTGAGCCGCTGGGAGAAGAGACTCCAGCACACAGGGTCTGCCAGCATTGGTCAAAAAAGTTGATTGCAAGGATTAGAGGTGCATATAGAGCTCCATCAGAGAGCTTTATACAAAACTGGAATGACTTGTCTACATCAGTAGAATTCAGAAGACATGTTCTTTTGTTTAATTTCATGTTTTATTATTGGTCTCATGCTACGCCCCAGGTCTTGATCATTTGTAGATCTTTCTGAATAATGCAACAAGTAAAAAAGCCCTGTGTATATACTATGCTAGACAGGCATACACATTACCAAATACAGGCTATAGTCTCTGTTAACATAAAGCTACATAGCTGATTTCAAGGAAACCAAGCTGAGTTATACCAACCCACAATCTGCGCCGTTATCCTGAAAGGTATTCTTTTTTCTTTTGTGTTTGTGGGTTTTGCTGGGCTTTTTTAGTACAGTGGGATGATAAAGACACTACATTTATAGCCCCAAACACTCTCTGCATATTCCAGTATCTTGTTCGCTCTTTTAACAATTACCAAACACTGTGCAGATGATTTTACTAAATAAGCAACAATCACTCCAAAGTCAGAACTGATATTCCTGTCTTTGGAGATATGCTGCTAGGGCCAAACACATCCCCTGTGCAGCTTTGAGCCTAACACATTTGGCCCACTGACCACAAAGTGCACTACCTCCAATTACCTTTTCTCTCTTGCTCTTATCTCAGTGTACTGACTCTGCACTTATCTTAGTCCCTTCCTTTTATCTAAAACACTGCAATCTTCCAAGGCCCCTAATGCAGTTCATGGTTTGACTCCTGGTGTTCTCATCAAATATTATCATCCCTTTCTGTGTTTTACTTTCCCTCTTCCTTTTCCTGAAGCACTCCCACAAGCACCAGGGTCTTAAAAAATCACTGCTGTTTACAGAGTTTATTACTTTCCATCATTTCTTATGATTCTCCTGCAGCATGTCTTTCAAATAATTATCTCTGTGATTTACTGTATCGGTCATATAACCTCCTCCTTCCTGTACTAATCAGCTCTGGAATAGCTTCTTGGTAGAGCCAGATTGCCCCTGACAGACTTTTTCCCATCTCTGCGCTTCCTCACTCAAGCAAGCTGGGATCATGCTCTCTCTGGTCTTCTACACACACACAGAGCTCCTCGCCAGATCTTCCAGGGCAGACTCACTCTGGCTGGCTAGGAAGCAGCCTAAATTGCAGATTTCAGCAAATGTCTCAAGATCTGAGGAGCTGGTGCCATTGCAAAAAATCTCTCTCTGCCTGTATTTAGGTGGCATAGCAATATGCCACAGCTCAGGCAACATTTTGACTGAAAGCCACCATAGAAAGCCCTTTGCAGTTCATCTAAAATACTCAACACTCTGTACTCCATCTACAAAGTGCCACTGTACTGATGAGCAGACTGTTCACTAGAATATCATGGGTGAGTGAAGAATTGGCTTAAACTATCTTCAGATGGATCAGCTGGGTCCTATCACTGAAGGGAGGGGAAAATAAAATGATGAAATCTCTCCAACTCTTTCCTTTTTAGCAAGGAAATATCATAGCCTCTACTCTAGATTGCACAGCAAAAATGCCATTTTGGAAACAAATCCTCTACCTGGTTACTTGGAAAGTGACTGTGGAAAGCAATACATATAGGCATTCCTTCTGAAACAAAGTAAATTGTAGATACTCAAAAACTACCAAACCACCTCACCTCTCAAATCCAGCCAATGGCTGTAATTACCTCTCTACTGCACTACCAGAAAGCATTTATATGGGCATACGTGCCCACGGAGCTTTGTAAGAGCAAAGACAAAGACAGAATTATGGTTTACCAGATCCAAATGCTTGATTGTAACCCTGCCTCAGGGGTACCTTCCTGTAACTCATTTAAAAGCTCATTTAAAACGAACAAAATTTCAAGGTACACGAAGTATTTTTGAGGTCAGTCCAATGAAACTGTGTAATAAGGACAATATAGCAGTATTAAAGACATGATACATAGCTAGAGTGAATACTGCTATAGTTTTGGAGAACCTGATATATGGATAACTTCTTGGAGTTTATTTTACCCTTTCTTTTGGTGATGCGTGTTGTGGCATTTTCACACACACAAAAAAAGTTATTTGGGAAAATGTCAACAAGACACTTCATAGACATTTTCAGACTATTACATAAGAAGATGGCACAGATATTTCCTTCCCACAGAAATTAAATTGGTGTTCAGGGAGGAAACCAATATTTCAGTCTCCTGAAGTAAAAGATGAAGTTAACTTTACCTACCTACACAATTGTGAAAGGAGAACAGCACTTGGCTGATGCATTTTGGAGTCTCAGACAGATCTGGGTAAGCCTGCAGTTTTAAAATGCTACTGGCCCTAGCTTTCCACCCTCCTGCTCTGCCAGAGATTACTGCTCTCATAGCAGAAGAAACAAAAGACAATGCACTGTGGTTTCCTCTTCTGTAAGAGCACAGGGAGGGTAGGGCTCAGTACTTTATTGCAGATGCTCTAGCTCTCAGCCTGGTAACTTAGCAAAAGGCAGAGGACTTTGAACTGGGGTTTCTGAAGGAGAGGCACCTGCTCTCAGCTGCTACCTCCTTTCCAAGCAGAGTAGCCTCTGATATAAAAACAAATCAAACCAACAAAACCAGCAAAAAACAAACCAAACCAAACAAAAAACTCAAATACACAACAGAAAAACCCTCAGACAAGCGAAGAGAACGGAGAAATTCATTTCCTAGGCTCTTACTGCTAGATTCCAGACTTGTATGTTAGTGGAATATTCCAAAGTGATGATTCTTAGAGTATAAGCTACCATATTAAGACTCCCAAAACATGTTTGAAGGAGACTATTTAGAAAAGTCCTCAATACTATTAATGTGACCACTGAATAGGGCAGTTTATGGGTGCTATTACCTGTAACACATGAACTGAAGCTAATGCTCTTCTGAGGAGAAAGTACAACCATTAACAACTCAAAGATTTCCTCATAATACCTTTTGTACATATTGATCTATTTCCTGCTATTAAAAACCAAACAAACAAAAAAACCACAAAGAAGGCAAAAATATTTAATAGATTATATTGTCCTGTGAAGATGGACTTGAAGCCCAAGCCAGTCAGGTGTCAAGGGCAATAAAACTCTAAGCATTAATCTCTGGGGAATAGTCCCAGGTCGCAGAGAATCCCAAAGATTAAAAGACTCCGAGCAAAGGGCACTTACAGGGAATTTCTGGAGAAAAGCATTTATGTATCCCCATTTTCCCTGGTAACCTCACCAGACCACTGTAAGTAAAGCCATCTGATTTGGTCTGAGAAGCAGATAAAATTTGCTCTTTCAGTGAATGTAATGGTAAAGTTTGTTCTGTTGCTGGTGTGTGAGAAAGTTAGACTGGTGTAACCTTGGAGAGAAAAGGGCAGGCTCTTTGCCATGGAAGGCATATCCCTTAAGAAAAATCTGTCAAATTGTCCTAAACTTGTAAAGTTAACTCTCCCAAACGGATACTGAGGTGATCTACCAAGTCCTTCACTAATTTCACCTGTGTTCAGCTATTGGTGCAAGTGAACTGTGATGGCACATGAAACCTGAGCCCCTTCAGCTGTTCCACAGTGCTGGGTCTTCCAGCCATGCTTCCTGACTTTGCTTCACAGCAGCTCTACTCTGTCTGCCCCACTGCTCTGCCCAGCGCAGAGACAAATGAGCTGAAACACAGACAAGCTCATTCTATTACAGCTCCTACTACGGTGAAAGCTGCATATTCCCTCGACATGTGGCACAGCTTAAAAACAAACTAATATACCCTCAAATCAACCAAATGAAAACCCTGCCCCCTTTCCCCAGCCCCAAACATCCCACATTCAAATCCAGTAGGGTATTAAAATGCCCTCTGAAAATGTGTAAGTGTTCCTATAGGAATCAATCCCAAAATATACACAGACCATCCTCCTTCTTTTAGTCAGTCATATGCAATGCTTTGGTAATATAACACCTTACTATAACTCATATACACATACACAAGAATTGTACATACTCCTCACCTCCCCACCCCCCCTTTTTTTTTTCCATTTTCTTTTTTTTTTCTTTTTTTGTTACCCTTTGAAGCAAGCCATTCTAGGCACTGGGAACAGACCATCCTCTCATCTTCCAAAAGAATAACCTTTCTACAGGGGCCTTTCCAATCCAAATGGTCAGGAAGCCAATACACAACAATCTTGCAGAAATCAGCTGCCAGATTTATTATTCTACCTGAAAACCCCAAACAAAACAAAACAAAAAAACCCCCAACCCCAAACAAACAAAAAAGTGGAATAAAAATAGACTTTAAATAAACCTCTTAGGTACATTTTTTAAAGGGTTAATCAGTTCAGTGAAAGACTTTTTTGTCTTCTGCTGAGAGATCATGTATTGTAGGTCTGACTGCTTGTTTTGTTCAGTGAGTCACTACCGTATACAGATATATATATACTTTTTTTCTTCTTAAATATTACACATTCAACGTAATTTTTAAATCTTTTTTTTTTTAGTTTTTTTGTCCAACCCCTTTCCCAAATACCCACATCCTGCCACAGGCAAGAGGCGCTCTGTGCTGACATTAAAGAACCAAAACCAATCCAAGGACTTTTCATCAAAGCGTGTTTCATTTGAACCTTATTTCAATGGAAACCACAATTTTTTTAAACAATATTACTCAACATTTTCCCTTTCCTTTTTGCTAGTTCTGCAATTTTAGACTTCTTTTTCTCAGTTGATCACCAAGTAATTAAGTGCCATTGAGAGCTATGGATGACAGAATTAGGTGGCATATTAAGGCATAGATCATAAAATATGTTGTCTCATGGATCTGGGTAAATTAAATACCTGCCGAAATGCTTTTTATGCACCTGTGGTTTCTAGTGACCACTACCTCTTTACTTTTGATTAAATGTGTATTAAAATATTAATAACTTAAGCAGTGTCTTAACTGACAAAGGATGGAAGATAAACCCACCACCTAGGACTGTCTTTGAAATCCATCCATTATGATGAAAATTATTCTTGTTGTTTTATGGTTATGCATTTATTTTTTTCCCACTTGTTGACAATCTAGGAAAATGAGGTACTTCATATAACAACTATTTAAATTTCACTGGGCAAAAAATGAAATCCAGATCTTACCTCCCTCTCCACCCCTTCAAACTATGAATTATTGTATTTCAAAAAGGTGCTCATAATATTTTAAACTTTTGGGGTTTTGTTGCTTTTTGTTTTTGTTTTACATACAGCATAGCACGTGTGGTTTGCGTTCAAGGTAACCCCTCTCAAAAAATAAAACAATTTGAAAAAAATTAAAAAAACAACTTAAAAAAAAAAACCCTCAAAATTTAAATCATCTTCCGAGCATATCCGATCACATTTACATTTAGTGTCCAAAACAAGTTGATTGGTAACACCAGTGCCAGCACTACAACGTCATACAGCAACTTCATGGTATTCTTTGACAGTTCGTCTCTGTTCCACCGAAAATTACAAAAGGTTCTGCAGAGCTTTCCTCAGCAAGCTGAAGCTTACTAGTCATTTGTGGATGCGCATAAAAGCTGCTTATAGCACAGCTATGGCAAAAGCTATTTTCTAAGCAATAAATGGTTCAAGTCATCTATTTTGTCCTGAAATGCTACCTGTAGTTACAGCATTGCTTATAAATGGTCATAGTAAATTCAGCATCAAAGAGAATATTACAGAAAAAGACAGCAGCAGAAGCATTAGCATTATCTAGTATTTATATATGTTATCAACATAACACAGCAGTAAAAGGTTTAAATGCATATTAATGGGTACCGTGTCTAAAAATTACTAAAGTACCTATTTAGTGTATTGGATATTTTTCTCAAGGAGTGCTTGCTGTGTCTAAACAGCATAATTAGATATGTGACTTAGTACAGTTAATTCCTATTGATTAAATAACTTATTTATGTACCAAAGGAAATGGAAGGATACAAAACGTTTTCTCCCTCCTGATCATGATCCTGTATTTAATGCTGACATGATCATCAGAAAGCCTACCCCATGTAACTACTACCCTCAAGTAGATCTTGAAAAATCAACCCCATAGCATGGAACATATATGTATAGCAATGTGGCACCAGCTACAGCATGCAGCTTGCAGTCTGAAGTCAGGGATTTTGCTGCTTGGTCACTGTACTTATGGGCAGCCTGTCATTAAAAAGAACTTTTAATTTTAGGTCATACCAAAAAAAAAAAAAAATTAGGAAAACTATCTGGTTATTCTCAGAGGCAAGGTACAAGGTCTGCCACTGGAAGCTTCTAAATTAAATGCTGTGGTATATGCTTTGCTTCTCTTTTATAACTGCAGAAAGACAATTAAGAATGGCAAGAAACAAATGCCCTAGGCATGCTGTACTGACATCATCATCAAAAGTGGTTATTTTGCACAATGAGAATTAACTGTACTACGGATACCCAGAGAAAATGTACAATATCTTATGCTGATATGAAACAAAACAGACATGATATAGCTTTTTTTTGTACTTAAAACCTGTATGTTCCCTTCCCAAACTTAAGTAAAAAGCAAACCCACCCTTTTCCTCCTGTTACACAGAATAACGTTTAGGTTCCAACCCTCCCCTTTCAAATAAAGTGCGCTGTCCATGGCAGACCATAGGAGTAATGCAACAGGAAAAGCCCCTTTTAGTGTACTATTTAAAAAACAAACTGAAGTCGATTCAGCTTTCCTCTGGGTCTTGGGAAAGAGGAGAAGCTTAAGGGAGGGGGAAACACCCCTGCACTGTCACTGCTGTTAATAGACATAGCCTTCGTTGTAGGGGTGGGTGTTGCAGCAGCCTCCGTCCTGCATGTAGACCATGCTCTCGTCAAAGTGGGACAGAGGCACAGTGTCCTCCTCATTGATGTGGCGCTCCATGTCAGTCTTCAGTAAGGGGCGCTGGTTGTCGGGAAAAGCCATGGAGAAAAGCGCTTCAGGGTCACAAACAAACTTGTAGACGTATCTCTCTCCAGCCACCTTAGGACAACAGAAGGGGGGGAAAAAAAGGTGCAGCATTAGGCCTCGTGTTTTGCAGCTCCAGGTTCAACAGTCTTGTAAAGAACTCACCTTTGTTACACAATTAATAATGTGACAGCAGAACTGGTAAGGAAATGATCTAGCAAAGACAAGTGGGACCTGCCAAAGCAGACTGTGCAGAACGCTCTTGATTTTGCCACACGTGACATCCTGTTGGAAGATGGACTAAGTATTCTACTTCTAAACATTTGTTTGCGATCATTTCCTATACTTAACCACAAATGGAACTGTTCTTACTGGAAAATGTAAACAAATTGTCACTACAGTGGCAAAATAAAATTACACACTCTGTGTGCGAAGTGGAAGAAAGAATCACGTTGCACGATAGAGATCTGGATTTCACTTTACACAGATTGATTCATACTTATGTATAAAAGCACTTTAGTTACAGTGCCTGCTGATTGTATAGGGACAGCGTAAGCAAATACGTAGGCTAATATGTACTTAGCAATTGCTCATGCAAAGCTGGGACATTTGGATTTGCTTATGGAGGGGCAATTTGTCCAAAGATCCTAAAGTTTTCCCTTAATCAGAAACAGACTTAAAAGTCTATGCTTCAATTTCCTAAAAGCTAGAAAATTATAAAAACAACACAGAAATGCTGTCTTATTGCAAACAACAGAAGTCAATATAGTGTCTTCTCAAGTACTTTATTTTAAAAATTGTGCTTAAAAATATGCATTAGATTGCATGCTTACAATTTATTAAAATTATTTTAAAGCAAAGATCATATAGTCTGCTTCTTGCAACTCTAGCTACCATAGCAATGAACTGAGTTAGTGAAGATGGAAAGTGTTGCAAACTTAACAACTCTCTTCTTAGGGGTGCAAAATAGTTTGAATCGCCTCCTTAACCTTTCAGCTTATTTATTCTACAAATAGGATTTGGTAGGGACTCTATCTGCAGCAGCATTTTTAAAATCAAATTAATGTCAGCAAGTTAGATAGACTAGAAGTTGCACATAGAAATCAGGCTTTTGCATAACCTGCTATCATTGATTGATTTAAAAAAATAAAAAAAGGAGGGAAAATATGCATACGAACTTTGCCACAAAGAAACCTGCTTTGCATCTACAACCCCCGTTAGTTTTTACTATACACAAACTGGCCAGATAAAGCGATCCCAGGACAAACCTGAAACATTGCTATGACAGAAAAATAAGCATACAAGATAGCTTTCAAAACGTGTGTTGAACACATTCTTGAAGATAATAAAGTACTGGTTTAGGATGTAGCAAGCTAGCTGTCAAAAGTACTTGTAAACTTTCCATGTTAAATGGATGTGTGGGCTGGGGCAGCATTATCAGCCTTCTGGTATTTCTATCCCCACCTTTTCAACTTGCTTCACTCTGCTACGTTTTTTTTTTGCCTCTCTGCTGCCTTTGAAGTGTGCTGGCAGCAGAGCTGCCTGTGCTGCTGAGCTGTTACCTGCAACAAGGAACTCCTCTGCCTGAAGCACCAGTCAGCAAAACCAAGCGCTTCTGCTGGTCCCCGATTGGACCCACTTTCCAGCCCTCTTCACAAAGATTCTGTGCACAGTTACATGACACAAAACTGAATGAGCTGCTGACCTGCTGAAGAACTGTAAGCCAATACTAGCCCAGACTGTTGTCCAAGTTGACTACTGGTAGTGAAAAAGGAGCGCACTACAATAATCCCATAATCTAAGAAAGAGAACTTGTAAGACTTTACAAAACCTACTGGAAAAGTTGCCCAGTAACTTGAGCTGAGAGCACTGCTTCTATTCATGGAATTGGCATATGGCAAGTTTAAACATGTACATCATCACTGGTTACAAGACCAATGTGAAAAGACATGGAATAAGTTTTGCAGTCCAAGGTGTTTATTATAGTCTTTGATCACACCTGGCAGTTTTGTAGATACAGCATACTGGGCTCTCCTATTGATTTCTCAGTCAATCTACATAGAACTACACAGCAAAATTTAAAAATATACAGATAAATCAGCAAGCCACAGTAGGAGGATGAATTGAATACTGTCAGCAATACTAGCCTGTAATATATAAATTATTGCTAAATATTTCTCCTAATTCAGTCTATCATAAATCCCACTCAAACCCAGTATTATTACAACACTACTGGCAAAAATATTAAAGTATTTGGTATGTTAATAAGCATAATTATTGTCCCCTATCTTGCACTTACGAAAGTACCCAAGCACTGGGCAGCTAATTTAGATCTGCAAAACATTAATCATACTGTACTCTACTGTTTGCCTTTTCCAGCTGCCAGGAAGCTCTTTTGGATATTTTTGAATGTTACTTCTTTCCCTATAATCATGAAATGCATTGTGTGAACTAAAACCACAGACATTTTTCACATAGAAAAAAAAATATCTTAATGCATATGCTGGATCTAGTAGGTCCAAAAGCTTAGTGTTTCCCTAAACAGATGAAAAAACTACCTAAGCCATGCAATTACAAGCAGTCCTTGCAATCTGACCTACAGATTAACATGCAAGACTCTGATGAAATGTAATACAAAATTAGCTACTCACCTTTTGCATGATTCCCTTTTCATAATAATAGCGAAGCGATCGGCTAAGTTTATCATAGTTCATAGCTGGTCTGTTTTTCTGAATCCCCCAGCGACGTGCCACCTGCCACAGAAATGGATTAGCAATGATTTGTTAAATGCATTTAACAAGCAGATCTTATCATTAGATACTTTATTTGGGGATGCAGGAGGGAAAACCCTGCAGGTGCAACAAATAGGAAAATGTTGCCATGACCTGAACTTCCCATGTACTACTATGAATTTTAATTGGATGTTCATCATCATTAAACTTGAAACAGACTTATTGGACAATGTGGTGCAGAGTTAGGGTTTTTCTTTGCTTTTTGATAAAGGAAACCAATGAAAAAATAAAGCCTACAAAGGAATGACAGACAAAAAATATTCAGCAAGTTCCACCAGAAAACTTTCACAAAACCTTTCATTAGTTTGATATTATGGATAATTGTGTCGTGCCTGTCTTTTCCTTGCTGTCAGAAAACTAAGTTATCTTAAACACACATGCATACACACTTAGTTCATGAACTAACACAGACTGCACTTGGAATGACAGCAACGTTGAGATTATTAGGAGATACAAGTCAAAAGACAACTCCCAGTCTCAAACATTACTTCAGCAAAAAAAATGAATTATCTGAGGAGGCAGAATAATCGCTTGGAAGAACTATATGGTGGTTTGAAGAATGGAACAGAAATTTCATAGTTGCAGTCGCATAATTTCCCTTAAAAATAACAATAAAAAGTGAATTGCAAGTAACTCATGAAACTGTTCCATAGAAAACAATATGCCTTCTGGTCTGACTTATGTTTTCTACTTGACTTTATGCTTCCTGTTTTATTGCTAAAGATAGTTCTGGACAAAGCTACCCTTTGTTTAAAGAGCTTAACTTCTTATTCGTCGCCTGAAATTTTAATCGGCTATTGGTGACATTTCAATCACTGTCTGTAAAAATGACTATAATATCACCAGAGGGGAAAAAAGGTAGAGCTGATGAACTCTTTAAAGCACATTTTATAAAAATGATTGAGAGGTGCACATGCATACAGCTCTGGAAAAAGGACAGAGCAGCCAAGCAGCTTCTCTGCAGACAGCTCTGTGAAACTTCCCATAGGTGTCTAGAGCTTTTTGATGCAAGCCATGACAACATGCAGCACTGAGCATCCATTATTTCAGTCTCCACCTGGACAATAATTTCTAAAATTTCTTTTGAAAGCATTATTTCCTTTCAGTGGTGCAGCTTTTCAGGCTTATGTAAATTATCATGGCTCTGCTAACTTCAGCTAAATTTTAGCTGTACTGAAACACACCTCCAATCATGTGTATTTATTCCAGCTGCAGATTTAGCCTAGATGTCTCACGTTGATTCACCTATTCATTTTTGCAACACATGACCACATCGCTCTTTTTTAATTTCTTCCAAGGTTTTTTTTTCTGCATTAATCAAAGTCCTAAAAGTCCCCAACACAACAAAACAAATAAACACACGGCAAAGATAAACAACAAGTAGTGGTGAAGAATATGTTACACTGTGTGATATTTTGACACTCCTAAACAAGCAATGAGGTCCAGATCCCAGCCCTGAACTGCATAGCATTTACCCAGTCCTGCTCTGTGGAAGAGATTCAGCCTTCTACCCTTCCACCCTACCTTCTTGCTGAAGATTGCTGTCCCTGTGACAAGCCTGAATAAATGAACCTACGCCCAATTCTCAGGCTCCATAGTTCACAGTTACTTACTTTCTGAATGAACTATGGCACTCCAGGAGCTGATACATATTCATTTTTGTTGTCACTTTTTCCACAAGGGCAAAAACCTCCAGTAAGGAATGGGATGGAAAGGTCATGTCACTGACATCCTAACCTGCCACAGCAGAACCAACAAGCTCTTTGATTTCCCTTCAATTTACACTTGGCAACCAACAGAATTGTGCAACTTCCCATAGGCTATTCTTATTTTAATCGATTGTTTCTGTCAGATTCATGACATTCATATGAAAACAACTTAGGCTCCTTTGTACTCCTAAGAACACACAGAGTGAGGCAAGCTTCAAGCCTCCTCCAGATCTTGGATGCAATGCTGCTCAAAAACACAAAGCAACTTCTACATAGCCAGACATGCAGATGATCTGTTTAAGTTAAATTAGAATATTCAGTTCTTCAGAGAATGACACAATAAGGAAATCTTAGGGGTTTGTTACTTTCCTTTCCTTAGCTAATAAAATCTATAAAGTTTTTGCACCATCTGCTGGAAATAATTTCTCAATAAAACTCATCAATCTTGAAAAAAAATTGGACATACCTTAAAGATAAGACAAAATTAACGGAGTAGAAAGTATGAGACTCAGTAGGGGGGGAAAATTAGGTTCACCAAAACCAAACAAAAGACTTTCCAAAGATTTTGCTCTGTTCCAGAACAGGTTACACAACTAAGGAATCCATGTAGCCTGCTAAGGCTGCAGACTTGCCAGCAACATTTCGGTACCATATCGACTAAGACTGTTCAGAGTTCAAATCCTCAGATACACAATGCCATGGTCTGCTATGGTGACTATCACTACAGCAGGCGATGCTCAGACAAATGAGAGCCAGCACTGGGGTCTTTGCAGTAACCTGCTCCTCAGCCAGACCAGATGGGGAAGGGAAGGGACATCAGTCCTGACACCACCCCCAGCTACTCCAGCATCCCCACAGAGCTGATAGCAGACAATGTAAGTAACATGCAAGAAAGCTTTCAGACTGCTAATGCCAGCAGATGGATGGCAAACAGCAGAAATAGCTGGTGGAATGCACAAGCAGTCGTACACCCCCGAGCCTTCCCACTCAGCTCTAACTAGGAGGGGATCCTGTCAGAAAGTTTGCTGTAGTCTTCTCTATTAGCAAACCCTATTCAAGGGGCAAAACAGTAAAGCAGAATAATACTGCCTTTTCACAACCCTGATTAAATCCTTCACATCAATTTTACAACAGAATTCACATACACCTGATCTTCCAACTGTTTCCATGATAGTTTGGAACACAGGATAGGTTACGTAATGGTACCTAGTCTAAACCAATTTACTTAATAAAACATTCAATTTATTCCTGTTTATCACACAAGTGAACTAAGCCACGCTTCAGCAAATGTTCATGAATATAAGTAATTTTATCTACCCCATGAGTCCTTCATGGTTCAGAAGTGCCATGCATGTGCATGAGTGTTTGCAAGCCTAGGATCTAAGCCTGTACTAAACAATCTAATGATTCAATATAATTAATCTAATATTTGGTGTTGAAAGACTAGTAAGGGACAAGTTTTCAAAGGATTTTGGAATACAGTTCCATCCATAAAGTGATTCTAAAAAATGTGGACCCCACAATTAATGCAAAGTATTTAGTAACTCTAGTACTTGCAACATTTTCATTAGTTTCTTTCACTAGGTGTCAAACCTATGCTTAACCACATCTCTGTCCTAACTGAAGCACTTCCTTGCCAGTCCTGCCACCCTTCTAAAGAATTACTGAAGAAAAATACGAAGTCCAGAGGAGCACAGTTCAATTTGCAGGATGGGACAGTATGTGAGGGCATGCTGTCTGTCTGTCTAACTCACCTCCTCCGGCTCGATCAGCTTGAACTCCATGCCTCGGCCAGTCCATGCTATGAAGTGGGAGTTTGATGGGTCATCAAGAAGAGCTACCAAGAACTGCCAGAGCTGCAGGGAGCCTCGCCGCTGATACGTGGGTCCCTCGCGGTACATGCCTGGCTCCTGTTTGACATCACCTGCACACAACAGCAGCAACATCAGAGGAGCAATGTCCTGAAACACCAGCACTCCTTTTGTCAGAGAGGCTGGCAAAGCAATCATTAGCGGTATCAAAACAGAGGGAAGAATCAGCCACCCTCAAATGCAACATCCCCCTATTTGTTGGGGACTTACAATAACATATTAATATACTAAAAAGCACTTAAATTAATTCATTATTTATGGAAGCCTCACTAAGCCTCTCCCCATGTAGTTTTGATAAATGCAAATCTCTTGCAAACCATTCTGTAATATCCTCTCTCTGAAAGAACATAAACTATTTTTGAATCAACTCTGATATGTGAAGAACTGTGTTTGTGTACTATACTTTGCACAGGCCTCAGTTTTGGTAAAGTAATGTATGCTTCATAAAGCTGCAAAATCCTATTGAGTGGAACTTCTCTCACATGCAAATGCTTCTAAGGAAAATTTGATAAAGTATTTGACTTGGACTTAAACAGCATGTGCTTTATGTATAGGCATGTAAATCCTGCAGATATGCAAGTTCCTCTGTGGCATACTGGACTTGCATATGAGCAAAAATTACTTTTACTCACATCTACATATTAAATTAGTATTCCCTCTGAAAAGCAGTAAGTTCATTTTTCTAAAATTTTAAGTCTAGAGAAACCTTTTAAAAATATCAGTAACATTCTACTAGCTGTTCCACAAATTGCCAATGAGAAAGCCATCCTGCTACATCCATACTCTTTGCTGTTTTTAAATCATATTTATACTGAACAACTCATGCAAACAAAACAGCTGAAAGGTCTGATGCTGAAGCAGACAGTATTTTCTTCTCCACACAAGGGCTGCAATCCTAGATATATTGGTAAAATTCCTCATTTCAACTACTAGAACAGCAAAATCCTCCAATAAACAGTGTGACCTGTTTAATAAGTAAAGTCAGGAATTTACATTCAACCACAACATTAGGATGCTCTGACAGCCATTACAGAATGTCTCTGTGTCATGAAAGGCAGAATAATAATATTAAAAATGGAGCACTTCCTCTTGTAATCAGGAAAGAAAATTGACTCAATAGCTGTGGAAAACAAATAAATCAACACAAGGCTTTTTGGTTTATTTGAGGTTCAAGTTCCAGTCCTGAAAGGCCTTCTTTTTCAAGGACAGATTTTATTCTTGTAATAATAGCTGAGCAATGTGCAAATAGCAAGTGCAGTATTACGCAGGCTCAAACTCTTTCCTTGTGCTGATCTTTGATTTCAAATCAAGCAGCTGAGAATCTACTTCTGAAACATCAAGACTAGTCCTGAACTTATCCAAGTTTTGCTTTACTGGCCAGAATATGATGATACATCTGCTATTTTTTCCCTTAAAACATCATGCTGCAAGTATAAACACACCTATTTGCATCACGACATCAATCACGAGAGTACAAAGTGTTCTTTCACTGGACAGTCCTAGAAACTAGCAGCAGCCTGCGTGCTTTGCAGGCACACAAATACTTACCAACATTTATTTCTTTTACTGTATTTGTATTTCTTTTTCATTGTCATTCCCTTTCCTGTACAAAACCCAAACTAACCAAAGGTTTTTCAAGGAAGACCTAGACAAATGCTACTGTAAACAAGTTTTAACTTCTTGTAGGACAGTGTCTGATCCCATTCCTATAAATGTACATATAAATTTGACACTGGTACTCAGATCAGATCCACAATCATTTGTGGGGAACAAAAAAATACCTAACACAATGTGCTTTAAAAAATAAAGATTTAAAAAAACAAACGAGCTCACATTACAAAGCTATGTATAAAGTAGACTTTCAATAATTCACTCTTTCCATGACTGTGTCAATGCAGTAACAATGCAATACTGGATTAAGGAACCTTCAGTTAGGTCTAATATTGTTTAAAATTCTTTATCTACTTCTTACCAACACAAAAATACATGTGATACTCTGTCTGAGGAATGTGCAGTTTTCTTGGTTACTTTCTAGAGTCTCCAGATTTCAGCAAAAACAAAATGCAGCTAAACATGCAATAGTTTTGTAATCCATAAGTGATTGTCAGGAGTAAACAAACAAAATTAAGCAAGAGAAAACCACGAATTCTCTAGGTCTGCTTTTAGCTGTGATCAGAGATTTGTTCACAAGTTTATCAGGAAACGTCTGATCTTTCCTGCTGAAATAAATAAAGCCAGACATACACACACTAACACAAAAGCTACACTAACTACACTAGCATGCATTCACTAACATAATGCCATTCCAGCAAATTTAAGTAATTGGTCTCTAAATTACTTCCCAAAGTTGCAAACTAACAGAGTCACTGGCAAGAAATACGGTGTCCATCTACTTTGCTTATAATGAAATAAATCTGAAATCAACTGAGTTACACCAGGAAACTGATTTTACGTCAGAGTAACCGAGGATAATTTGGACCATTCATTTTAATTGAGCTCAGAATTCCTCTTAAAAAAAACCACTTAATTGGAAGCGTTGTGAACAGAGTATTGATTTGTTATTAATCCCACTGAAAAATAAACCACTAGTACATTCAACCTAGTGCAAATACATTGGCACAAACACAAAACTGCCCTATATACTCACTCACTACTATTCATCACTTCATAGGCAGCGAGACAAGAGGCTTAATCCTCAGTAAAACCAAAGCTGCTGCCTTCTCCTCTGTTTTTTTTTAATTATAAGTACACATTTCATTATATCTCAAACAACAAGCAGTATGTGATCATCAGTGCAATGGAAATCCTCTTATTACTTCTCAACAGTACAGGAACAGAGCTCCTCTGCCACAAGTCTGGATGCAGCATCTTTCACTGGCAAAAGTCGAATGACATCCTATTGAAGAGGAGACTTTGGTTTCAAGAGACAAAGGTCAGCTTTGGTTGGGCGCACCACAAATGGTGTGTTAAGGAATCCTAAATTGGAACGTTACTGGACTTTTTTGATCAGCAACATAGAAAAGTCCCTCATCTCTTTCTTTTTCATCTCCCTACACAGGAAAAGGAGAGATGTGTCATACATACCGTCAAACTTCTCTGGAACAACGCAAGTGTCATCATAAAACTGCCTAGGTCCCTTTTCATACATACAGCCTGTAAGTTAAAAAGAGAGAAGTGCTTATATAAAAGATGCACGGAGAAAAAAGAGATCACAGGTTTAATGCCAGAGGGAACACTACGTTATACAGGAATCAGATTAATATCCCACATCCTTTACATACCGCCCAATCCCAACATATTGGCCTGAGTACAAGGGTATTTAATTAACATGTGCATTCCCAAAAGACTGTTAATCTCCACCTGCTAAAATGAAAAAGCACCCATTTTTCTCTATGATTTATTACAAAATGTTTGTCTCATTTCCTGTTTGAACTAGAATGGCTTTGACATTTAACCATTAGTTCCTGCAGGTCTTCTCCCTGCAAGACTAAAGAAGCACCACTCAGTATTTCCTCTTCACACCCACAGAAGTCATCCTCACACACTGTTCTTGATGTTCCTTCCAATTAAGATAATATTGTAAAATTTTATTTGGTCATTAAAAGACACTCTCTACAACCCAGCAGTCTTTCTAGCACACCTTTCTGTACATGTTCCTACTGTTTCCTATTATACTAATGTTTTGCGTAACCAGAAGTATATTGCATATCAGTATCAGTCTCACTGGTGCTACTGAGTGAGGCAAAGCATCTCCTCCTCTCCTGCCACCCTCTGACCCTCCTTCTGACTGCTTAAGTATTACAGAAGGCTTTTTGCCTTAAGGTTACAGTGCTTGTTTGGGCTGGTTTCCCACTGTGAAGCTGAGGAGGAGGAGGCCCATCTCAAAATTCTTTTTTCCAGTATCTTGTTTCCCAGTTCCCCAGGCCTGGTCTACATTCATGCATTAAAAAAACATTTTGTTTAATGTGCCCAGATTACCAAACAATTCAAACTGCTTTGTGTGACTGCCCTGTCCTGCCCGTTATTTACTGCTCTATCTTGTGCCATAAAGTTATCTATTAACTTTGTTCCATATCTTTACTGAAAATATTGAATAGCAACACTCCTGATATCAATTCCTACAGAACTATACTAGAAACAATCCATTCAGAAATGATTGCTCAGTGACAGCCTCTTTTAGATCTGTCAGTTGGCCAGGTCTTAATGTATTTAATGTGTACTTTATTGATATTGCTTTGTGCTAACTTCTTAATCAGAATGTAATGCAGAGGCAAATTGAATGCCATAAAAAGTCTAACTATATGATACAAGCATCTTTATCAATCAAACTTTTATTTTCAGCAAAGAACAGAATAGGATTTGACACGACCTTTATTCTGTAAAATTATGTTGATTGACTTCCAAATACAGAAAACAAATATTTTGCTCATATCGCTGCTTTTTTATGTCGTTCATGAAAATTTTGCCATCTCCAACTCCTTACAAGAGCATAACATGGCTAAGATGGGTTTTCCCCTATTTGTGCTGTGATTAAAACAAAAAATCTTCTGCCATTAGCCGTAGAGTTTATTTTTTTTCCTGATGTCTCTCTCCCTTATGAAGCTTCTATACTTCATATAGTTTCATATAACAAGACGTAGAAATTTCCATCTCCAGTTTCACTTGTTAAACACTACCGGTTTTTTTTTTTCCTATCTTTATTTCAACCCAGAAGCAGATGGGATTTTAGCCAGATGTGTTATCTTTCTGATTCTGTCTTTACACTAGCAAATGAAGTCTTCCTGGAAGACTTTGATTCACAGATCTATCTGGATTCTCATCAATCTCCAAAACCAGACTCCTCATGTTTGTCAAATTTGCCCATTGAATGAAAAACAAACTAACCCTAAACAAACAAGCAGAAAATAATATAGATAATATCTGATAAGACAGATAAACTAAAACAAGACAGAGAAGTGTAAAACTTCTCTTTCAGCCATCTTAATTCTGTTGGACTTCTGATTTTTAGTATATATAAAGTATTTTCACCCAGAATTATTACTTTTGACAATTATGTAAGCTCTGTCCTATTGAAATCATTGGGAATTTTGATATATATCTCAACCTGGGGATAAAGTGCATCAAAACATTTAAAAAATAGTAACAAATGGAAAAACCCAAAATCTTCACTGAACTTAATGTATAAAATAAAACAATTAACTGGGCCTGTCATGCTAACAGCCTTTAAAATATCCTCGAGCAGAATGGCTGAAACAGACAAGTTTTTAAGTGTCTCTTCCTTTCAACTGCTAGAGGCCTTGAAAAGCAGAATGAGTTAAGTTCATAATAAATTGCTTCTGTCCTGATCAACCCATGGCACTAACAGAAAAAACAAAAAATTCAGTGCATCAGAAACTCAACACTGAAAAGGGAAAGAAGGATGATGCAAGTCTTCCCAGTAGGAGAACAAAACCAGTGAACCCCAAATCCCCCCAGGCTTTTTAATTTTTAACATTTCTCTCATATAAAAGTGATACATAATAGAAAACTTAACTTCTGTTCTGTTTGGGTGAGCCAGGAAGCCTTCTTGCCTCATGTAAATGGAATGGCAGCTAGGCACTTCTGAAAGGATAAGATGACAATGAAAGTCAAAAGACTGTCTGGAATTAAAAGTGTGCAGGTTATCAACCGGACAGACTGCAAGCAGAAGAGCAACAAAAAAGGATGCAATTTACAGTGAGAGGAAATCTGTCAACACACAGTCAGCATTTCAGAGGAGCACACACAACACATGAAAATAATGATGTGAGGATCATAGATCCTGTCTGTGATAGGCACTTGAACTCCAAACCTTCTGTAATAAACTTTGCTAAAAGCTGACTCCCATGGCAATTTCACTTTAGACCATTCACAGACAAAAATATCCGCATCAGTGACCATGAATATTTTAAACCCTGTGCTTGTATATCTATTTCTGTAACTAATTCAACCCAAAATTTTTAATCAATTGCACTGAAAAGACTGCCAGTCACACTGGAGACTTATAAACTCAATAATTACACAAGGAATGCCAAAGTGAATTTAAAGTACAATAATGCTTTTAGTCTGGTTAAGGACTTGAAGGGTTAATGAAATTTTCTGCAATTGCTAAGCATTTTATCTAGGAATTTACCTCTATCTGTATCACTCTCCACTTGCATGTGTTTTAAAACAAAAATTACACCTTTCAAAAAAAATACTGTGCATATTATAAGTAAAACTGATACTTATTTGCTATTCCCCATCTCTACTCAAATCTGCAGGAAGAATGAAAACAGCCAAACAGAACTAATGGAAAAGGTATTCTTTAAATGTCTTTCTTTTTCTTCCCCATGTCTTGCACTGTCCCCAAGTAGTCACATCCTGTGCACAGGGACTTGCAAACAGAAACACACCGTAAATGTTTGCCCTTCTAGACCATGTTTAACCTACTTCTTGGATATCAAAATTCTTGCTTAACAAAGTCTATTTGATCTTGCGATGAACTCCTACCCTGAGCTATGCAATCTGTTACCAGTAACTTGTAACTCTTTAAGAGATGCAAACAGAGGTCGAAAGAGCAGACATTATTTTTCCAACACTGCCTACAGACTCTTTCAGACTGTGATTCCAAATTTCACTGTTCACTGGCTAGTGATGAGTATCAAAGATTTGGCAGGATAAGAAAATGAGGTTTTACACTGACTTCACAAACAAGTGAAACACAGGGCAGTAATAATAAGTTTCCTCTAACAGTCCATGGTCCCTCTTGCACATCTGTGCCAAACTCTTCATTACCTCCTCTCTCCATGAAACGCTCAGTGCCTGCCTCCTCAGGCCTAGAGAATCTCTAATGTCTCAGGCAGCTATTCTGAGCAACCACAGGAATCAGTGACTCAGTGATCACCCGAGTCAAGTATAGCTCTGCAGACTAGAAGTCAAGGCTACAAGCAGTGCTTCACCTGCAAGGAATCATTCATGTTACCAAGTAGATTGAATTCAAAGGAGAATGGAAAAATCTACGTAGAAAAGAGGAAGCTGTAGAACTGAAACAGATGCTATTTTCTATTTTAGGTAAAACTTCTCTAGTATTGGCAGCAAAGCCCTTTTTGACTCATGAACTCCACTCTTGCAAAGTGATAGAGCAGAGTATAATGAATAAAGAATTATGCACGCATCCACAAAGTTGTCTTCTTAGCCAATTCGGGGTTTCATCTCCCATGCTTCTAAGTCAATTATAATTAACATCTGGAGTCTCTTTAAGGCAAGCATTGTTTGTACCAACATTACTTAATCTTCTGGTTAGCTTGTGCTTAAACAGTCCACAGAGGACCAAAAAAATACAGCAAGGAAGAGTTTATTTCTCGTAAAGTAACTAGAGTCTTGTTATCCTAAAGTGCTATCAGTTAATTTATGACTATCAGAGTGGGTCAGACTCTAATCAAATTGTAGAAACATTTCCAAAGTGATTATTCAATCAAATGACTAACATGGTTAATTAGGAGCCATAAACATTGCTCTGAAGTTCATCAAAGTAATGACTTGCCCAGAAAAATTACTGCTAATTAAATTGCCTGCTGCTTTCATTTCTACCTTATCTAATAAAAAGTCCAACCAATGAAATTTAGTATTGCAGTTTTAAATTGTACTAAATGCTTGACTAAGACCCAGAAGTATTTTTACAGGCTAAGCGGAGCTACTTCAAAAGAAAACATTTTATTGTAGAAATTACAGAGCAATTATGTTTTCTTCTCCTTAAACCATTGTTTCAAGACAACAAATGAGACAGAAGCAGGCATGAAATACTTTCAGGGCAAGTGTTTGAGATGACTGATTTATCATCTTTTTGCAAGTTTTAGTCTTTGAAGAAAAATATGCCTGGATTTAGACACACTTTATTTCAGACTGTTAATGAAGTAATTCATATCGTAAGGTTACATCAGCTCAAGAACAGCAGAACCCCTTTAAAAAAAAAAAACCCAAAACAAACTAGCTAAGAATATGGAAACGTAAAAAAAAATTTGCTTATCTTTTATTATCAGTTTGGAATACTTAGGGGTCATTCTTCACTGCAAAACATAGCAGTCATCTTAAAACAATAAATATAGCTTTATGTTACAGACCATGAAACCATTCTTTTCCCCAACAGGTGCTGTTTTAAAAAGTACATGTAATCTGGACAGTGCAGAAACGCCTTCTCATGTGGGACAGTCACAGAGAAAAATAATGGAAATAAGCTCTGCTATGCCTTCATCAAAATACATCCAAGCAGAAAAAGCCCAACAGACTTTCTCCGGATAAGAAAAATCTGCTATTGAATTTAGCAGGCACAGATTCTAAGTTTCATTATCGAGGAAGACACTTGAGTGGTCCCTTGGTAAGGTAGCTCATATTAATTATCATGTCAAAATTTAAGGGGTTAGGTTGTCTCAGCCCTGTATAACTCTGAGCAGGTAAATAATCCTTAAATCCTATTTTTGGATTGTTTTTCAGAGATAAAGATGAGATTTCAGTCCCACAATCCCACCCTGCACAGAAAAAACACAGAATTTCAGCCTGTGTCCTTAGCCAGATTAGATGCAGGGAAGATGGAGCTTCTGCAGGCAAATGGATGAAATGACAGACTATATTCCTCGAGATGAAGTGACTGACTGTCTTCTGAATGAAGCAGAGCAAAGTAGGAACTGGAAACCTGAACCAGGATTTGTTCTTCAGCCGTTCCTGTTTCTGACCTTACACAGCCTCCCTAACTGAAGGACAGGTTGTTATGCTACACTCTAACTCTGAATTACTTTTCAGTTCACTTATCGATATCAGGCAAAGATCTGGAGGCCCAGGGCACGCCCCATGTGCTGGTGACAAAGCACAGTGTGATACAGAGGGATTGCATTGCACACGGGCATGTGCAGAGGAAGAGGCGTGGAGTTGCAGCCTTAGAAGGCACAGGCCACCTAAAACAGGGTGGGAGAAGAAGGGAACTGCCTGCCTGGCCTCACCCTCCATGTGGCAGCTCAGGTGAACACTGGTGCACTGGCAGGCAGCTGCCTTAGTCAGGGAGCCTGTTAACAAGTAACTCAAATTCACTAAACACCTCAACTCATAGCAGAACATGCCTACTTCCCTACAGGCTTAAAACTAAGTGACGACAGTAAGACTGGAACCTTCTTACTGTTTTCCCACCCACTTTTCCACTTTCACTTTATTACCAAGAAAGTAATATTAGAAGCAGTTTCCATAAGGAACTGTTCCAAACCGAGCTGTTCCTCAAAACTTTGAAGGGACTTCACTGGCAATCCTGCAATTTCACTTATACCATGTTCTCCTAAATTGTCCTTTTGGTCTGAAAAGTAATTATGTGAATTTTGGCCCCCATTTCAGCAATTCAGAGTTTGTGTGGCTTGAATGTGCCACTTGTCTTCCCATAGACAAGAAGTGCAGCACATGCAGATTCTCTCCCTTTGTGCTACTGGGTACAGAAGGAAATGGACAAGTCCCTCAGGTAGCTGGGACAAACATGGCTCCCAGGTGTCACTCCCAGGTGCCAGCCTGACCCTGTGCTGCACACACTGTGAACACACCAGCCATCCCTTCAGTACCTTTCAGAGCTTCTCTTGCACGGGACAAGCACTTCTCTGCTACATGAGCAGGTGGTTGCTGTACTGGGAGAGATTTTTACCAAGTGCTGAGACAAGAAATAAAATGTTCAAACTAGAACACATCATAGTTTTGGCATTAAACTTTAAACATCCAATATCACTGCAATGAACTTTTCTGTTCATGGATTTCCAGGAGCACTGACAAACTGTTTACAAAGGAGCACTTTATCTACCACTGAAACATATTCAGCCTCCTGATAGAAAGCAGCTGTTTACCACACCATTGAGAAGTTCTGACTACCTCAAAGGTGAAGATAACAATGAAATCACCAGAAAACAGGACCTTTTTAGGTTAAGAAAGGCAGTTCTTCAAACGAGATCACAACAAAACACTGAGGTAACACCAGGAGTCACTAAGAAAAATGCATGATTTGTGTTTTGCAGGGACAAGTAACAAATTATTCTTTTGGATTTTTAAACCTGCAGAACACATTTGATTCAAACTCATGTCTCCCCAAAAGGAGATATTCAGGTAGAAATACTGGAACTAATTACAATCTCCTCATACAGGAATTGCCTGAGCATATTTCATTACTCAAATGATGGTGGATCAAGTTTTAGTTCAACCACCTTTAAAAGCTTTATCCCCTCACAAGCTACATAATGAACAGAGTCCTACAAATTGATAAAGTCCTGGCAATATAAAAGTCAGCATTATTTTTTCAGGAGTAGATTCAGCCCGAAAAATTAAGGTGCGCTGAAATTACATGGGTGAAAACAGATAAAAATCCTCTAAAAATCAATTTAAAATTAAGAAATCCTTTCCCAAATCATTATGCAATTTAGAAACATTCAGAATGGAAGGTTTTATTCATTTTCTATGTCACCAGCCTTTGTGCCAGCAATCTAGGAAAAAAACCAAACTTACAAGTATGTGCACTCACAGATACACATACGCTTCCTTCTAAAAATAGCTAATTAAAATTTTTAAAGTCTAATTTCTTACACCTCACTCCACAAAAACTTGTCAGAGAATTAGGTTTGGCCCCATCAGCTCATGTCTAAGTGGAAATATTACTTGCATACAGAAAAAACCTTAAGCAAACATCTTCTTTGCCATAGCTTTGGTTTTTAGATCTATGACAACATCTAATGCATTTTGTGAGACCAGATGTCAACAGCCTGTCTAGGCGATGTGTAACTTTTTGTACAGCAGAACAGGAAAACAAAAGCTCATACATTCAGCTCTGAATTGAAATCCCACATGGAGCTGATCTTTTGAGCATACTTTAAAACCATGTATTTGCTTTTATCAACCCCAGTAACTGTAAAATGTATCTTAAACATTGCTCTCCTTTGAATTCAACAAAAGACAGCAGTATTTTCTCTCTCCCTCGCTCCTTTTGTTGGTAATCTTACTGCAAAAATGTCTGTGTTGCTTTTTCTCCCCCGCCCCATCCCCTGCCTGTAAAATCGAAGTTGGACAAACACTGCACGGCTGAAGTGACATATTTGAATGGAATTCAGACCAACCAGTTCCTGTTTATGTTTCTGATTTGAGAATGTAGCCTTCTCATTCACTATACATTAGAAACACACCAAGGCCATAAATGGTGTCAGGTTGCAGGCAGGCAGGGCCAAGCAGCATTAATCATTACTTTAAGGAAACTGGCAAAAGCAGCAGCTGAGGGAACACTACACCCTTCAGCTCCGCATAAATGGACATTCCAGGGTTTGGCGTGTGTGGGTTGGCTTTTTTTTTTCCCTTCAGCATCCATTTTATGAATGAAACTTCAGGCTGCACAGAGTCCATTCATATAAAAGCTATGCTCACAGGGCTCAGTCTCTCGGGATCAATTGGTCTTGGGCAAGGCTGATGTGATTGGTTTAAGGCAGGCTTCAGCCTTCCATTACTGATTTAAAATGCAGCCTGTGTCCATTTGACCTGCCTTAATGCACAAAGAGTAAATCCAGACTGCGCTCTCAATCCTCAAATCAAATCATTAGCCAGTGCCACTTACTGTAACTGTAGATTTACAGGATATTTATCCGTTTCTTTGAAAAACAGGGACTGCAGGACAATTTTTCAGATCGTATTGTCTGCTTTGAAAACAAAAATACATGTATGGTCTCCCACCTATTCTCACATTAACTTCATATTCAGGTTTTCCTTTGTTCACAAAGATAATATTACAAAATGAAATAATTTCTAACTACAGATTTATTTCAGACAGAACTAGTGAATACAGGAAATCAGCTAGATTGAAAGCAAATGAAAAATTAAATTTCTGCCTTTCACAGCAATCTTCTGAAGTCCAGGTTTACCAAATTTCCCTGTCAAATGCACTTATTTTCTGATGCCATAAGGTTCAACAGCAGATTTGTGTTTTAGGAGCAAGTACAAAGTCCAGTGCAGCTTAATTACTGAACAAAATCCATACTTATTCACTGAAGCAACACAGCAAAGACAAGGTCCGAAAACACAAGGATGAAATATTTTAAACCACAGGGAAAACTGCAAAACCAAAATCGAGGAGCAGAGAGCTCTTAAACCTCCTAACTCAAGAGCAAAACCCTGTCCCTTCTCCCCTCCTGCCTTTATTCCATCTGGATTTTCATTGAGAACAATTGTACTTCTATGTATAAGAATTTCTTTAAGACCATAAGGAGATGCAGTTTTGAGATGTGTGTACTGAAGCACCATATCCAGGAAAAGGATGGAGTCAGCTCTGTTTCACAGAGCATTTTATAAAAATACATTCAAAAATACTGCAAGTATTTTCAGCCTGATTAAAAAAAATGAATAAAAAAAAAAAAAGAAAAAGGAAACTTGGAGAGAATTTGAGGAAAAGACTAAGCAGCTGGAAGACTTTTGAAGCAAGATACAAGATCTCAACAAGTCACACTGACGGAGCATACACACAATCCATCTGCAGTGATTTAGGGCTGGTACGTTAATACCAGGAAATTGTTTACAAAGAGGTGTAGCTATGAGCAAGGGAATGGAACCGATCAAAGAGAAAATTTAGGCTTATGATCAAGAAATATTTCTTAACTGTGAAGTCTATTTTTCTGGGAAATAATCTCCCAGGGGTAAAGTAGCAATAATGTTTAGCACTCACACAGAACTTTGTTTTCAGAGCACTGTACAAAAATTAGCCAATATAATCAAAAACAGTAGTGGAAGCACCATAACTTGTGTCACTTTAAATGCTGCACTGATCAATGCACTAGAGAATATCCTGGAAAAAGCAAATGACCACTGTCTCCAATTGACTTTTCCTCTTCACACTAGCTTCTCCAAATATCTAAACTTTCGCTTCAGAAGTACAATAGAATAGCCAACTGTTTTAAAATTAAATCAGGGCAGGGGGAGCAACCTGTACATAAATGTAATCTGAAAAAATAATCTTTTTCCCCTTGAAATTCTATTCAACACTTTCTCTAAAGCTATTCTGCAAACTCCTGAATTTAAGAATATGTCAGCTGACACCTAGGGAAGAATGTGCTACTAGGGGTCTTTTTTCACATTAATACCCACTGACCTACTTTTCAAAAAACACTTCATCAGGTATTTGAGAGAGGACTCTTGCATTTTATTCTGTTTCCTGTCATTAGGTAAACACATTTATAACATGGATGGCAGAATGCTACCAACATTCTATACCTGTAAGAGCACACTTAGGAGGTTAATAAGGGTCATAATTAACAACTTCCTGCACAAAATTTATACAAATCCTTTGCTGCAAATACAATATAGTGTTTTGCTCTGGCACTCTTGCCTTTAGAGCACAGGTCAAAACTCTTTGTGGAAAGCTGCAAACACCTTAGCAGGTGGAGCCCCTGCTTCATTTGTTACAGAGTTGCAAGTTGCATTTGTTGCAAGTTGTGTTTGGACTGAGGCAGAAGTATTCAAAAAAATTAAAGGCAATACCGCAGAATTGTCAATTTAGGCCCCACTAAAGCTCATTCCAGCTCCAACAAGGTTTTCCAAAGCAGCCACGTTGCTTCTGTCAGATTTCTGGTATTATGTATTTTTATACTGCCTACACTGAGACTCTTATCTGATGTTCCCATAATTCTTCATCATGAAATACGAAGAAAGCTCCTAGGAGCTAAGATTTGAACATATGTAGTACATAATGTTATTTTAAAAACAACCCAGTTCTAGCTAGGTATCCAAAACAAACAGGTTTATAGATCTGATTTGTCTCTCGACCTCCGCTCATTTCTCTTAACAGAGGGGCAGTTCTCCATCCATTCTCAGATGCCAACACACGGTATTTGCTTGCAAGGCTTCAGGAATTAAAGGGATGAGCAACTCAGAAAGCAAGACATGGAGGCTAATAATTCTGTCTGGAGAGTTCATTCTTTAAGTGATGTGCCTAGTGTCTTGGAAGTGACAGGGACAGAATCCAAATTTTCTAAGGTCCGTTCAAGCGTATTAATTGTGAGGCTACCCTGAAATGAAACTGTGAGAACAGCCCTGCTAATGCCTCTAATACGTTCAGGAAGTACTGAATCTATTTAAATTTCAACAGAAAAATTCCTGGCAATCAGTAACAAGTATATGCAAGCAACAGTTCCTCCTCCATTCATCTCCATTACCACTGTGTGACAAATTTCAGTTACCAAAGACATGTTCACAAAAATTCCTCAACCAAAATAACTATTTCAATTGGGCAAAATCTAATATGAGAATTAAATTCATACCTCAGTATATCTGCAAATACACTGTGTTATGTAGGAAGGGTTAAGCCTGTGAAGATCCCACTCAAAAATAAAGCACAGAAGAGAGAAGCTATATCAAGTTTGGCCTTTCTGTTGAAGTACCTGAATACATTACTGAATTCTAGAAGTGCTAACTGTACAGGAATACTCACTATTAGGCCTTGTAAACAAAGGTCTAAGGAAGCCTTTTGGAGTATATTCATTAATTATGCAAAATTTCAAAGTTTTATATGTCCCTGGCTGCACTTCTGTGACTGAAGTTGCTAGATTTACCATCAAGTACTAAATACATCTGACTGTCAGCCATGAAAAACAAACAAATCCATGGCAGAAAAGGTCTGATTGAACATATATGATGAACTGTTTTCTAGAAGCATGGATGGATACGGAAGAGCCTCTACTCTGTTGACATTTTTCTTTTTCCATTATCTCAAACATCTCCATTATCTCTATTCTGCAGTAGAAATTGCATACCTGCAATTACAATTACGACTAATTGATCTGCCATTTCCCATGTCATAATTAATGTCATGTTTTAATAGAGTTGTAATCATTCTATAATAATGCTTTTCATTCATCAACTTCCCACAAAGTATAAAAGAATAGTGCACAAAAGCAATGAACTTTTATGAGCCCCTTTCAAAAACATCCCAAAAGGAACATCTCAGTGCATTACAATGAACTTTTAAAATATATTTCTATATTCTTATCTGAGCTGCAGTAAAATACGATGAAAAAAAAAAAAAAGACTTTTTACTTTGGCATTCCTCCTTCCCTGAACATCCATAGGTGAAAAATGAAATCAATGATTCAGTGACAAATACATTATGTTTCCTAAGGGGTTATTTAATGTACTCTTAGCAAGGATGGAAAATTATGGTTTCTAGAGAACAGATGGTAACAAGACAAAATATCAACAGACCACAGTTGTTGACTGCAATTTATGGAGTGTACAGATGTGTCAACTTAAATGCAGTGATTCTGAGGCCAATAAAAGTACTTCCTGATACCAACAGATTAATTTTTCATGACCACTGGTTACACAGCTATTACATTTTTAAAAACTAATCATTCATCTACAAAAGAAGCAACAATTTTGCTTGAAGATCATTATTATAAAGTGGAATGCTGTTCTTGCTGGCACAAAATAAATAGGCATGACAGGACTGGATACAAGTTTGTACATCTTCATTTCAGAATAAAATTTCCTGCTTTTTTCAATACAGAATATTCCAAAGAAAGATGAATGCTAGCAGCCAATCCAGATTTAAAGTAACAGTATGCAATAAGGAGATCCCACTTCCGAGCCAAATAAGAAG
The DNA here is from genome assembly GCA_025920805.1 of Petroica traversi. Taxonomy (NCBI): domain Eukaryota; kingdom Metazoa; phylum Chordata; class Aves; order Passeriformes; family Petroicidae; genus Petroica; species Petroica traversi. The sequence continues at coordinate 26,695,410 of JAHLSL010000022.1, forward strand.
CATATTTACAAAAGGGCCTTTTTTTTGACCTTTAATTTAGCAGGATGAATAACGCTGCTTGTGAAGGTTGCAAGGGACTGCCAGTGCCTGAAGCTGCAGTTGCCCATTTATTATCCACTGCCACATGAACTACACAGTCTGTCCCATATGCTCTAGGACTAGAGATACACAACCACAGAAAGCCACAGAACTCAGAACCTTCATCAATAAATGGGTTGAGTTCGGGATCTGATCCTTGTAATTCACGTCCCTTTTCATCTTGTCTTATATTTCATCCCTGGTCCCCTCCCTGTATAGCACCAATTCAAATTTTCCTAAGATTGGTTCTTTACTTGTCAATAAGAAAGAATAGGAAAGGAAAGATCAGCTCTACTTTCCAAATCCCTCCATTCTAACATCGAGATCAACTCAATAACAAGCACTTTACCTTAATGATATTACAAAATACCCCACCAAATAGACAGTGTTAAGTTAGCTACAGAAAGAAAACAAAAAACGAGTTCTACACTATATCAAATTGCAAGATAGTTTTTCATGAGATCAAATTTCAAAGAACACTTCAATTCAGCAGCTATGTAGCCTTTGGAAAATAAACTACAAAAGCATCTAGCCAGAGACTGAACCAGAAGGAAAGCCCTGGGTGTACAGCAGCACCAAGAGGAAGAGGAAGTCAGACTGAAGTCAGACAGAGCCATCCATTCCCCCTGCCCAAGTCAGCATGGATGTGTACAAAAGCAATGTACCATCCTCCAGAAGCATAGTTGGGACATGCTGAAATTCCTCCCTTTCAACAGTGTGGCATACACAAAGCAGGATCAATGCAGACGCTGAAGAAGAGCTGCAGAAATCACTTGCACTAAAACTAAAAAACATTTTGATTGCATTTTCTTGGCTCCATACCAATCAACTGTTTAAACCCGCCTAGAGCTCGCCTCATGTTTTAATCTCAGCTTCTTTTCATACCACCTATCCAGCTTTCTTCTTTGTAGCTTCCTTCACCTCATTACTTGGAATTCATTACTGAATTTCTTTTTTCACTTCTTAATTCTCTCATTCCTTTCCTAAGTATAATATAAATATTATGTTGAAATTCTGTCAAACATTTACAATGTTATTCCCTTGATTCATTTTTCTATCCTTTCATATTGCTTATCTTTTCTGTTTTGATCAGAAACTATTGAGAACAGACCCTGCCACCACCTCTGTTTCGTACTGTCTGTAGAGCAATAAGGTTCCATTCCAGTTGCCCCATAAGCACAATCATAATAAATATTATTAATAGCAACAGCGTATTCTCTACATCAGCAACCTAGCATCTCAGATTATGTACCTCCACAAAACACAGCAGCATGCACAAACCGAGAAGCTGACACCAATTTGGCCGATTCTTCTCCCTCATCGGTTTTATAGCTGTATAAACCCCACTTCAGTGGAGTTACTCCTGATTTAAAGTAATGCAAGCAAGAGGAGATAGAGTCCTCTATTTCTGGCAGGCAAATGGAAGAACTCATAAAATGGAGCACACAAATTCAGAGGTCAAAGATGAGATAGCACAGAACAAATTCCCTCTTAACAAAGCAAATTCGCACCCATGACTTTCTTCCTCTACTTCTTTAATGTATGCACTTTCTGGACAGAGATTTCTAGAAAATGAAACCCTTTAAAGAGCAAGCAATGGTGGCAAGAGTCACACTGTATTATGTAGTACATAATTTTAGTACTTTGTAAGCTGTCTCAGAGAAAATTTGTGAGATGTGTCAAAAAAGCAAGTTTCAATTCATTAGATCAAGACATCAATAGCACCGGCTTGGACTCACATATTCTTCTGCTATGCAGATCTAAAGGAGAATCTCACCTACCTGAATCATATGCAAAATCCCTAGGTTCCTGTTTAATCATCAGAGGAGGGGGGGAAATTTTGACTGGCTGCACTGCCAGCCATAGCATTGTGTTCATAAACTGGATCGTGGTACTCCTGCTTAAAACCTTGAGGCGGGAAAGGGATGTTTGGTTCAGACATCTGGCGCTGATATATTGGACGTCCGTCCCTTGGCATTGCAGGCAAAGGTGGGAAAGAATTGCAAGGTTCAGAGAGCTGGCGGCGAAATCTAGAACACAAATTAGAGAGGTCATGTAAAGGACTTGAGCTACGTTCCATTTCAAAGATCTTCACAAGTCATTGTTAGTGGCTGTATCACTATCTCATTAGCAAACATTTTGCTTATGATCATGCCAAGTGCACCCACCAGGATCACTGGCATTGTACAACAGTGGCAAGCAAAGAAACAAAAATCCCACCTATTAATACCAGCTCTAAAACCTGTCCCCACCACATCCTCCTTGCTTTCAATATCTTCTCTCAACAAAAGAGGCAAACAGGAAATGAACCAGCTTCAAAACAGTAGAAAGACTGACAGTAGCATGAAGGAAGCATAGGTAGAGTTCTCTGCTCTTCCACAAGTGTTAGCAACATCTTTCTCATACTCCAATTTACTCTCACCCATCTTACTGTTACAAGGAAACCATTCTGACCACAAAAAACACATTCTGAATGGAGTATTGTCTGCTCTAACATTTGGAAACATTCCAGGGTAAAAGTCCACTGTTCTGTCCTCTCAGGGGCAGTGTCATGAGAGACGGACTAGCAAGGATGGCACTGCATTCCAACTGTAACAGGAAGGGAATGTCAGCACCCCAGTAAAAGGAGAGGGTACAATTTTTTGCTATGACAATTAATTAGTCTCCTGCCTTAACTTTTCCCTTTAGTCATTTCTACATAAAAACTGAAATCTGTACAAGCCACACTGCCATTTACTATTCCCCAATGCTCTTCAATAGGCATAAAATGAGAGAATTCAGTTTTAAATTAACTTGATTTACATGCAATGCTACTCTCAAGAACCTGTGCTATTATCACTTATTATAAACAAGACACATTAAAAAAAAAAAAAAAGAAACTTGTCCCTTTCTTTGGAAGCTTCTTACTGTCACACGAAAAAAAATGAAGAGCTAATCATTCTTGAGCTTCCTGTACTTTGGATCTGAACCAATTTTGGTTCACGCAAGCAAAAGACTTTATTTTGGAGAAAACTGTGTGAGTGAAGCATAATGCAGGGGTTGATTGCACAAGCAATAAAATCCTTGACTATCAACTCATAGGTAGTAAATGTTTCTAAAACAATTTAAACTCTACTACCATCTGTCATAATACTGCTGTAACTTGTTCTGACAAATATTTACTACCATAGCTTAATTATAAATACTGTGGAAACTACAGAGATAGAAAGTATTACAATGTAGTAGTGGAGACAAAATGAATTTTTCTAATGCTACTGTAAATACTATAATTTTTGCAGCAGAAAGAGCACTGTGCTGTAACATTGGATTTTGCAATTCCACCTACACCTGCAGAAAATAAACTTAGAAACTCAAATGTATTATGAAACAGTTAGGCTGACTGGCACTGCATTCATTTCCTTTTTTTCCTTTTTTCATTAGCCAAAAAAAGAAGCAGAAATTATCATTAAGAACTGTCAAGGAGTGAATCAGAAAATTGCAACTTGAAGATAAAATAAGAAACAGGCTCACTCACAAAGCCTCAAAGGAAGTTAATAATACTTGTTGTACTGGAAGCTTTGTATGGAATCAAGCCATTTGTTTATACAAGTGGATTTGTTTCCTGTTGGTACTTGTTAGGACCACTTATCGTTCATACACTCATGCCCTGTATGAAGATGTATGGGCTGTACGTACTAGATACTAATGCTATCCTGTGCCACCAATGTGTGTTCCAAAAAATTGTGCCTTGAGTTATAGATCCATATATGAACTCACAAAGGCAGGTCATTTGCTTAAATGACATTTTTCTGAATGCATTCATTGTAGTAGTATCTCACCTTGTAAATCAGGAAAATTTGAATTTCAAAAAAACATGAAATACATGTTTGCTTTATACACAAGGTTCAAAATAAATAAGAAAATGGGGGAAAAATACCTTCCACTACAATTCCACCTTTCTTTAATAATGGAGAAAAATGAGATTTTTGGGGTTTTTTTGCTTGAGTCAGCTATTTTGGACTTTCCTAGAACACACTGATGTTTGTAACAGAAGGGAAGCATTGGTGCAAAATGCCCTAAAGAACATGACTATCAAAGATGGGGAAGGGAAGTAGCAGAAATCAAGTTAAAAGTCTACAAAGCTTGCACAGAGCAAGAGTTACGGGTACAAACACTGCAGTAAGGTGTAAGCAAATATCTATAAATACTCAAGTTAGGGCTGACATACAGGTTCAGTGCTCCCTTTACAAGTTGCTTTAGAAAAATGATTTTTTTTTACCTGAAAGGTCTTACTACTGTTCCCTGCACACAAGCCATTTAGCTTCTGCCAATTTCAGTCTCCTGGCAGCTTGACTTTGGTGTACACACATTTATCCACCATCCTGTAACCTAAACCACTGCCTGGCTTCACTGGGGGCCTTTGTGGTTAGACCACAGCCCATGGCTGGGGAGGAGATGGGGACTGTGGCAAGTGAAGGGGCCGATTCAGAGTTTCTTGACGGCCAGAAGGGCTTGTAGAGAACCTTGATAGTATTTAAAGCTATCTCAGCAGAGAACAAAACAGCAATATTAACCTTAGCAACCTCCTTCAGAAGTGATCTGCACAAATCCCTGGAGATAACAGCCCTTATTAGAGCAGAAGCATGCAAATCACACTCTCAACAACTGTTTTTCTTTTCAGGTCTTTCTTAATTTGATAATGGTTAAGAGGTAAAACAAGTTTCTGAACATATATCCCTTTACACACCATTGGAATTTTAAATGTTCAAGAGCAATCAAAACTCAGCATACAAAAACAGGTTCATGCAATAAAGGTCAGGGTAAACAGAATTCCGCAAACAAGTGTTTGGACTGAAAAACCAGGGAAATCCACTGAACATATCTGTTGCAAAACTGAGCTAAGAAAGATAGTTGTCTGGGGATTTCTAACATATCAAAACAAAATAGGGTGACTTAAGGACAGTTTAAGCTTTAATTCTAGTCTCTAGCTCTTGTGGCTTTTACTCAGACTAATATTATTTAAGCATGGTTTATGTTGGCATCTCTTTTTGAAATGCTACAGTACAAATAGGCTGGGAAAAATGATTCACCCTTCCAAAGAATATTCTGAAGCAGGAACACTGTAACATGGCCACTTATCCCTTAGATAGGTGAACTTCTTAGCGAGAGGCCAGATATTTATAGTTAGGAACATGCTTGCTAGTGACTTCATCAAGTGAATACCAGAATTATAGAATAGCCAAGGTTGGAAGGAACTTTGAAAGATGACTGGGTCCAACCTTTAGTGGGAAAGGGAGCCTAGATGAGATTATCCAGCATACTGTAGTCACCCTCATAAAACCGAATCAGCAGGTCATTAAAATTCTGTCACTGCCAATATGAACCCGTACACTAGTGCACCAAGCCAGGTGCTAGCCTTTCATAAACACACGCATGTCTGACACTATAAACCTTGTAATATGAACCTTGCTGTTTCCACCTTGATCCCCCCTAAAAGAGAATAGCTGTGGCAAGGAAGCCAGTATTACCCTATCTAAGAAAGAGGGAGCCACAACTGAAACACCTTCCGCATGGGTCCTTCACATGTTTTGTGTTTTACCTGTGATCCATAGGGAAGCTGTTGTCTTGAATGGACTGGGATGGAGGGAGGTGGGCAGGGAAAACCCGGTCAGGTTTAGGAGTCTGAGCAGAGTTTGGGGAGGCATGGTGCAGCGGTGACACAGGAGTGCTGGATGGCGTCGGTGGGTTGGAGGGCCTCATTCCCACTTGTGGTTTCTGATCATAGGCACTGTTAGTGAGGCAAGGGAAAAGCAAGGCAGGTTATTTTTTCCAAAGAAAGAAGAAAAACCAAAACCATAGCATCTACATGCAGAAAAAAATCACCACAAGTGCCCCATTTAGAAACTTTTGATTATAGTTAACTTATTAACCAGTATGGGGCAGAATAATTCTCAACTTTACACTAAGAAGAGCACAGAAGAAGTCATGCTAGAGGCAAGTGATTCAGCACAGCATTTTCTTCTCCGGGGCACAGAAATGTATTTTTAAAGGACTCAGTCTTACAGTCACATTCTAACAGGAGATATTCAAAATACATAAAAGTAGAAGCACCTGGACTAGAGCACAAAGAGCTGACAGTGCCTGTCAAGACTCTTTTTCTTTTGCACAAACCACGAAGTGAGACAGTAAAACAATACAGCCAGAGGGAAGGGATCTGACCCAGAAAAACAATGGTATGCTGGCTTAGCTACCCATACTAGGATGTCAGCAGCCTCTCCCGACAGGTTTTTTTTACCTCTCTCTCTCAAAAATAAATTGCTGGTCCTACAAATTCATAGATGCTATTTTCAAGGGTGTCTCAAATCAGGAAAGGACTTGAGAACACTTTGATCATCCCTGTTTCTAACCACAAAAAATGTAGGCATTAGGAAAACAGTAAGCACAAGCTTGCATACTTTCCTGCGTCAGGTCCCCTAGCACCCATCAAATCCATCAATGGATTCATTTGATTTTTGAAACCAAAATCATTCCTTATGACTGGCAAAGGTGCCAGTCTTTCCCTTTCTCCCCCCCCCCAATTCATATCCAGAAAGTTAAATGTTACAATGCTTTAAGTGCAAACAGTTTTCATAATACATTAATGAGAATCAAAACTCACAAGCCAGATGAAAGATTCTAAAATAGACCAAAACATCAATAAGAAATGCTTCACTGCTGACACAAAAGGAAGGAGTGGCACATAAATGCAACCAAGAGAAAGTCAATAAGGAATGAAGAGGTATCAAGCCCCTCCAGCACCCACAAATAAATAAAGCTTTTATTATCTATACCTATAAAAGAAGACAACTTGCTTTTGAGTAAGTACCAAAGATGCAGGGACTAATGAAAATGTTTTAAAAGGTAATCACCCAGGAATATACACATACAACATCTGCAAAATTGGTCAAATACCTAATGTGTTGCTCAGACCTGCCAATCCCTTGCCTGTTACACAGATCTCTCTTTCCTAATGAGCATAATGCATTCTGAAAGTACTTTCAACACAGCTCACAGAAAACAAGATACTCCTTCCTTCTATTTCACGCTTGTACCCTGGGTTTTTAAACTCTGGCTAGCTCCCATGGAGGAGGAATGGAGGATGTGCATTTTGATGAAAAACACTGCTTTAAAATTATTATGTGTTTGATACAACTGTAAACAATTCCATCAGTGTTCATCAGCTAAATGCATTATCTCATCAGTCTGTTATCTGCTGAAGAGGTAACTTTTATAAGATCTCTGTTATGGTTTTATTACTCTTTAGTCAGTCCTCATTTAAATCAGCAGTGCTCACTGCAAACACGCTCCTGATTGCTTTACCTGACATTGTACAGGCACTTTTCCCCATAACTGAACTTGAATGGCTGCTCTTGACTGCAAGCGGAGCCAAGTTCTGAACATGGGCTATGGGGTTCCTTCTTGATTTTCACAGGGAGACCATGAAAAGCCACTGGAAAGAAAAGGAAAATGCAATTAAAACCCAAGTACAATATCAACAATTAGCTTTCCCAAGTACGCTCAACACTGCTAATTAAACACATGATTAATTAAACCATTGTAATAATAAAAACAATATAGGAAAAAAAATTTCAAATATTTCTTTGAGTGTCAACTGAAAAATAGACACCAGAGATCCTTCACATTGGCTATTATCACTTCTGTTGTTTAATAGAATGATGGCCAGCATCCCATCTCATTAGCAGGAAAATAACAGCCCACTTATATTTGGCTTAACTACTGTAAATGTTGTCAGAGGCAAAATACTTCCCAGGCACCAAATGCTTCTAAGTATTATCAGAGGTAGCTTTTAGCTACAAATGCAATAGTAGTCCACTTCAAAGAGTGCCACACAAACGATTCCAAAATAAATTTGAGATATATCATCCTCGAGTATATGATCAGTAATGTTTTTGTCCCACAGAGGGCTTGAAAATTTGCAGTGAAACCCTTGAAACTGGATGATTATATGCACCTTTAATTATAAATAACATCTAAAAGAAATTCAGAAGAAATGGCTTAGGTAATTTTTCTTAAAAATAAACAAGATAAAATCCTGGCCTGACCAAACTCAATAGTAAATGTGATATAGATACAAACTGAAAAAAAAAAGTCACACTTTTTAAAAGCTAAAAAAAATCCCAGAGGGAGTGTGACAGAAATGCATCATTAATTAGAAGCACAAATTGGTATGTATTAAGAAAAAGGCCAAAAGTAAAGACAAGGTCAACCAGCAAATTAGCTTATGCCAGACAACTTTCCTTATTTCATATCGAACCTCACCCAAAATTAAAGCAGAAGAAAATCAAAGTTCACCTGATGTTACAAACCTAAGTGGCTAGGAGGACAAAGGACTAAAAGACAGGTATGTAACAGCTTGAAAACACACCGTCAAGTTTTAAATAAAATGATGATGATAGTACATTTTTGAACTCCGAGATGCCTAGAGGTAATTTTATCACTGATTTTTGATGTTGCCACTGAAATACTATAGTATGAACATCACATTCCAGCCTGACATAGACACTTTTATCTCCGTGAAAATCCATGTACATGCAGCAGTTCCTGTTAGGGACTCCCAGCACAAAGTCAGGTTATCATTATATACCATCAAGCAGCACCTTGCCCCTTCTCTTGCAGCTGAAAAGAAAGCTGATTTGTTATAGACTACATATTTTCTGATACCAATGCATCTGCACACAAATGCCAGTGGTCAGTGCGCAGATAAATGAAATGCTGTCTAAGAAGTGAGCATCAGAACCACTAAACTCTGGCATCTGTGAGTAAGGTCTGGATTCCAGACTTTTGCCATGGCTTTTCTCATGGTTGGGCAATGTTCTCAGAACTCTTTCACAAATAGATCCTCTCATACCCTATTATATGACAGCTTCTACTACTGCCTTTCAGTTGAGTCATCTGCAACATAACATTATGCTATTTTGCCACGTATTTTCACAAAACTCGCAGGAGTTAGCAGAAAACTCCTATTCAGCTATTATATTTGGTGGATAATAGTCAGTTATGTGGTAAGATTAGAAAGGAGAAGCAGGCAATAAAACATACACAAATGCATATGTACAGCACAGCAACTTAGGAAACAGAGATGGAAAATGTGAACATCATGAGAAGAAAAGAATTCTTCCTGAATAAAACTGTCTGAACTTACACTAAAAAGAAGCCCACATAGACTTCCTGCAAAAAGAGATTTGCAAATTTTAATAATATGACAAAATGCAACTCAAGCTTTCCAAAGTAATCCCAAAGCAGGCTGATATCCAGTAGTTTGTTTCAGGATGTTGCTAGTGAACTTTGACTGCTGACTCTCCTTTGCATGTCTTGGTCAAATAATGCATGCCATACATTTAATGCATATGATGGGTCCCAAAACACTGGTATGCTGGCTCCGATGCAAAGGTAGGCAATCTCTTTAACTTCAATCAGAAAATTAAAACACAACTGCAACAAGACTCTTTTTTAAAGCCAATATCACATATTTGCACAAAGGCCACATGCTGCTCTATTTTTTTCCTTTTTTTTTTTTTTCATTTTTACTTTGCTACTTCCTTGGAGTTAATCTGTTATGAAAAATTACTTCCCTTATTTATTTTTAAGTAACGGGAGTACAGAGACTCCCACACTACAGCCCTGTGCGGAGAACTGGCTGGGTATTTCATCACAGCGCTGAGAGCCTGAACGTCTGCTAACAGGCAGTTTTCCAGCTCACTGGCACAGGCACAAGTGAAAGCAGCACATTCATTTTGTGCAATTTGCTTTACCTTCCCACATGGAGTTGGTGCATGTAAAAGGCTGTTAAGTACTAAATTATTCCTTATCAAATCACCATCATCTGGAGTCATGATCAACACTAATTAAATTACTTTCACTGAACACGGCTCCAGCCTGCTGCCTCAACTGCGAGGTACATTTTATTTTGCTTACTGTACAGTCCTAGCAAGGTACAGGGCACAGTGCTAGAAGGCATCTCTGCTGCAGTTTTAATTAAAGTTTACCTCACCTTCCTCCCAGCTTTATAAGCTAGGATAAAGTGTATCAAATCAAGTAGGTTAACACCTTCACTTCATTTAGAGAAAGCATTACTGACCAAAGTGATTTTATATTAGATCTTTATCTTAACTACAGCCAGAAAGATAATGTAGCTGTAAAATTTAAAGCCTTCCTCGGGCAGTCCCCTGGTGCAGTCACCATGCTAAGCTTTATCTGTAACTCCTTAAGTGTACACTTTTAGAGGTAGAAAGGAAAAAAAGATAGGCTGATAAAAATACTGCATTTTTGGGGAGCTTTCTTGAAGGCTACTTGCCCTTTCAGACCATATCTTAAGTGTGGCTGAAGATGACAGGCTTATTTTAACAATAAAATTTAAACATTCAAAGCAGATTTTGTATCATCACTGAAACTCTCTGCCCATCTCTTCTGATTTCAGTGTGACATCCCTTCTATAGTGCATCTATTAAAAGAGAATTTAAATATACCCTCTTTTGCTAAACTGGTTTTTATATTATGTTCTCAATCCTCTTTCTTTTGAGGAGAGCAGGGTTGCTTATTTATACAATCTAATTTTAGTGCAGCATACCAGCTACCAACACATTCAAATTAACAAAGTGACATTTTAAACAACCGGCTCCTCACCACTTCTTTCTTCCTGATGGTAAATTCATTTTACTTAACCCCAGAACAAGAGTCTCAACCCTATTAAAGTAACGGGCTCTCTGCCTTAATAATGATCTTATTAAAAAGTGACCAAGGGCCAAGATTTCATCCCGAGTGATTACTTACAGATAACTACCTCCGAACTTGAAAGGCAAACAATCTTACAACGTGTATTTAGATGGATGACTTCAACACCTCATCTCAACTACCACACAAAGTCAGGCTTATCGGTATCGGAAACAGACTCTTGCCCCACAGACCCTGTCTGGGGCATCTCTGAATCTGACACGCAGATATAAGGCAAGCAGAAGGACTGCTACCATCTGTAGCAAATTGATGAAGGAATAATACATTACTCTATGCATATTCTCTGTGCATAAATATATCTATTTATATCTGCAGAGTAAAAGGGCTTGCATATTATACATAATGTGCTGCTGTACAGACTAGATTTTATACAAAGCAATAATGATTTCACCACGATGTAAACTCACATGTAACATGCAAAAACACAGGGTGAAACCTGCCATCCGTCCTTCAGAAGTGCTGCTCTCCTTTGCTATCTGTCAACAGCCTAATCTTTGAACATTTTGTTCACAGTAGCACCCAAAGAAGACTCAAATGAGGAACAATTTTACTAAGAACTCTGAAATCAAGGGAGGAATTGGTTTGTCTCAGAGGGGCCTGATATGTACACTTTCGAGCCTGAGAAACAGGAATGTTACCACCTCTGTACAGATAGAACTGAATCTTCTTCTTTTGAGAAAGCCATGAAATGTACTGCAGTAAGCAATGACTTTAAGTATTTTTCAATTCAGGAGATAATTATTCAAGATAAAGAAGAGATGAGGAATATGCTCTATGAAATGGAAAGTAATTTCTCCTTTGAACAAAAAGTAACATTTTAACTTTCAGACTTCAGATTCCTGCCCAAAACACATGATAAAATCTTATTTTCTGAAGAAGAAATTCTGAAGAATTTCAAAAGCCACAAAATAGAACTGGTAATTCAGTGACATTGACTAATGGCAGGCAATGTTGACCCCACTAACCAAAGAGACAAAGATGTCCTATTCAACACTTTTAAGTCAAGAGCATTAGTATGTACAAGGCAGAGTATACCATGCTATATAGTATAAAATCAATTGACAGCAGTTGATTTTATACCACACCTTGCTTCTGCTAGTGAACTGCAATGTCTTCTAAGTGATACTACATTCATATTTATTAAGTTTGAGGACTTTGAGTACCTGAAAAGGAAGTAAGTCATGGTCTTAAACATGCTGTTTCTGAGCTGCTTTTCAAGTTTATGCTCTCAAATCATTCTCTAAACCCAATTCTGAAAATAAATTCACTATTTTTTTATCATCAATTGAGGCATAATTGTTATTATGCAATGTAAGTTTTCTCAAATACACTTGAATATAGGGGACTTGACTCCACAAAAAGATGAAAAGACAGAAGACTTAAAAATACTTAAGCTAACATCAGCGCAACTGCAGGTACTAGACTGACTGAGGTGACCCAAGATAATACTTGATAAAATTTCAAAAGCAAGACGAAAAGGCCCCTGTACTGATAAAGCCAACAGTGTCACACTTTAAATCTATCTCTCGATACACACAGCAATGCAGCAGGCACTTCAGATACATCAGAGTCTCTCCAAGATTCTTTTCCAGTACATTTACCTCTGCCAAGCCCTCCCCTTCCCCCAACACACAAAAATCCATTACTAAAGGGTCTAATCTCAGCTATCAGCACAGAGTGCCTTTTATGGAGCCATTAAACCATTTCTCTTGTTTACAGTGCCTGAAGAAAGATGTGAATTATGTCTGTGACAAAACAGGCGATAACATTTCTAAACTGCTATCAAAATGCAAACTGAAATACACTTAAGGACAGGGACCCTAATTCATGTTTTTGCCATTTTCCTCACTCACTGTAACTTAACAGCATTCACCTGATGATTCAAACAAATTATTTATGCTGTAAGTACAACAGGTAGGCATTAATAAAAAATCTGCTTTCAAACAATTTATTGAACAGTTTGTCAAAGAGTGTAAAACGGTAGTTATGTCTTAGGTGATAGAAATGACCTAGGTGCTCTTATCAGTAGATTTTTTTTTAAAATCCAAGCATAACACTGGGTTCACATGAGTCCTGAAATGCCTTATTTTTGCAACAGTCACCTACATTCAGTATAGATATTTGCATCTCTGATGCAATGAGCTATGAAACTAAATACTTTCTCTATAGCTTTCTAGGCGGGAATGTCAGGCTTTATATGTATTTTCCAAAGAGGTTTCAAAAATATGCCTTTAACTCATGAAACAATTGCCTTCTGCACTCTGGAAGGTATTTACTGATTATTTATTTCTAGGTCATTATGATTTGAGCTTTAGACCTTTGTAGACAGCTACACTCGGAATTTCAGCAACTGTTCAATAAGCATCAGATTAAATATGTCAAGATGCCAAAGCAGCGTGCTCTTTCAGTTTCACTGTACTATATATTTTGATGAAAAGTTTGACTGGTAACTTTGAGATGCTCAGGAGTCATCAGAAGCAGGTGCTTAACATAGCTGGCCAATCATTCATACTCCAGAGGTTGCTGTGCTGCAGCCCAGGTTGCACTATGCACTAACTAAATGTTAGTGCACTATGCACTAACAAAACTTGAAATAAAAACATCAGGTAGGAGAGGTGACAGATGAAGAGAGCTGGGACAGTAAAGGCTGGTAATGAAGTACTTCCAGCTAAACTGTTCCCAACGATTTTGAATTAAAAGTCTATAAATACATAAGACTGCTACAGCTTAAGACAGAAGCGACTTCAAGCATGGATGACTGAGGCAGTATCTGCAGTTGTTTTCACCCTACGTGATCTCTTGCAAAAAACGTTTTGTTTCTGACCACTGCAACAGCTGCAGAAATGAGCAAGACTTGAAGGCTGTGGACTGATTTAAAAGTGGCTGAACAGATTACATCTACACAGACTCCACCAAGTTCTTCAACCATTTATCTATCAAAGTCACCTCTATCAGATCTTAGCAGAGCTCCAGTCAACTGGATTTCATTTAGGTCTTGCTCTCTGCCAGATATTGGAAGAAGCTGGTGACAAATTGGATATCTGACACACAGATATGTATCATCACTGTGGTTTCAGAGACTATCCCGGCAGTTTATAGAAAAACTGAACATAGACAAGAGACCTGAACTTTCACTGCCTGACAAATGAAAGCTGCTAGCAATGGAAGGGAGGGTGGGGATGGGAGGAATCTATGCCTTCCTGTCCAGGACATTTTTGGAGAAATACATGATCTTGATATTATTCTCCATTTTATGGCTGCATCCTGATCCAGAATTCAGACCGAAAGACAACTGGACTCCATCTAGACTCACCAAACAGTGACCATCCACCTGACACAGTCTGCACTGTGTTTGGGTATTTGTATGTGCACACAGAGTCAAATGAAAGTAAGCACACTGAAAGCATGCCCCTGCAACAATACATTACATATGGTCAAAATATGTGTAATACTGTAATAAAGAGCAGAAAGCTTTTTCCTCTTCAAATGGATATGTGTAACCGGGGAGAAAATGGGGAAGCAGCACACAGAAGAAAGTAACAACTCACAAATGTGTGAAAAAAAGTTCAATAAAAAATTAGTTCTTTCTTATGTGGTAGCCTGGCTCTAAGTCCAGAGAAGGAAATCTCTGGATAGCCCAGAGAATGCTCTGCCACCCCTTGTCTCAGTGCTCTTTCCCAGAAAGTGGGACTTCATGACTGGGCAGAACTTGGCAAAGCTCTTATATATGATTCCATCAATTCAGCCTTCGCCTTGGCTTCAGCTCAGATCCTTCCAGCCCCTACTAGCTCAAAAGATAGAAACAGCATGGGACCTCATTTTTTGGAAGCTAGTTCTGAACGATGAGCCCAAGCACCAGCTTTCAAAGCCAACTGGCAAGAATAGAATACGTGGGCAAGATGGATCTATTTGAGAACCTTGTTTAACAAAAAGAAAATACCAGCTTTGAAGTAATCTGTCACCTTTACTGGAAAACATGCAACTACAAATGCACTTTAATAACAGTCAGAACTCACACTCCAAAATGAAGTAAAATGCTTATTTTCTCCTCCAGACTAAAGCTTACAATGCCGTGCATGTCAATTAATGGTCTGCTTGAATGCTGCATCTCATGAACGCTACGCAATGGTATAGTCTTTACAATCCTTAGGGGGTGGGAAAGGATGGGGGGAAGGTGAAGAATAAAAGACAGCCCAAAGCTGTGGGATTTTGTCCTCAAAGCCCACATGGACTTTTCTCAGATGACATGGTATGATAATAGAAAAAAAAAATATTGACTTTGAATTTGGAATAAGTAGCAAGCAGGTGAAAATGAACTGCAGGAAAAGCTGTAATTTATTTTTGTTTACTACCAAGGAGTTGTAAGATGGAAAGTAACAGCTCATTTTCCTGCGATTGATATTGGGAAATTCTGAACATTAAGATTTACAGAAATGCTTCCATCCTAGCAGGCATTGTTTCCTAAAATAACTTGTTCTTGGTTCGGAGGGAGAGATATTTTCTTTCCTAAATTTTTAAGCAAAAAGCATTGCAAATCAATGACTAAAAGACAAAAAAAATGCATTGATCAAATTCAATTGGAAATTAATTGAATACTTGGCCATCTCTAGATTATGTAAATTCTATATATTTACCATAACTTTCCCTATCCTTACTATGATCTGGCATTAAAATGAAGTCTTTGAGAATAACACCTGAGTCCAAAAGAAGTTTTGAAACAGAAAACGAAGAACAGTTCACTGTACCTATAGCACACCAAGTCTGCATCAGTATCCATCAGGCAGGTTTATATGAGGGCATTTATACGGGAAGAGGTGACCCAAAAAAAAATCATCATTCTAATGCAAGCATATGCCATTTCCCTACAGGACAGCTCATTTGACAATTAACCATGATGTTCCTGGCCCTGTTCAGCAAAGAAATTCTTCTAGAAGCTTCTTCACAAAAGGAAATAAGTGTCATTCTTTAACTGGAATGTTCTTTTCTAAAGCTTGTATGCTAAGACACTAAAAAATTGTGCCAGTATAGCTATTTCTGGGCAGCTAACCCAAGACCCTCCTGCCATGACAGATGTAGTCTCCCTGAGAGGTGGAGGGGTTCCCAGTTAGCGTGGGAGAGGAGGCACAATATTAGAGGTTGTACCCATTTGGCTTAATAATTGGCTCACTGGTATAAATCCTCACTTTTAGTGCAAGATATCCCTGATTTGCTTGTCTATGCAGTTGCAATTTCTGAAATGCTCATTAGTTCCTGAGGGTACACCTGCAGCCTTCAGACACTGGAAGTGCTGAAGGCACCACTGAGAAATTTCAGTTATTTGTAGCCACTTGGCTTCTCATTTAAAAAGACCATATCAGTCAAAATTCACATAGGCTATTCAGTGTAACAAAAATTTAAAAGCCCACCCCAAAGGGTAAGCCACCCAACTGCAGGTTAGAGGGAGTAACTTTCAGTAAATATCAATAAAAGATAACCTACTCACTAAGCGCAAAGGTAGAGCAATTCCCAGGCAAACTTTTCTAGAGGTTTCTAGCAAACACCTAGGTAAGGCAGTTAAGGTCCTTTGTCATAAATTGACAGTGTATTTGGGCAGCTGCTACCTGGCTGAACTGCCTCACAGTGTTAGAAAAGACTCTGCTCTTCTACCCTCAAACATGGAATATTTTGACACAATTTTGGTTAGTTGATCCCTCTTTGCCTCTATCCCCAAAAGATTTCTACTTTCCCATTAGGAATTGTCTAGAAGGTATTTTCAGGCAGCAGGAGCTGCAGTCACCAACACAGTTTCTTAGCCTCCAAAAGAAGCAATCCCACAGAAATGCTGTCACAGGCACTGTTTTATTCCGATTTATGTCCCTTTCCTGCAGTGCTCTCCTTCCTTTCCAGACAATTTACCTGTCCAGCTGTAGGAGACTCACAGCTGCAGGCAGTCGAGTGGAAAGTGCTGCCAGAGGGTGTCTGCCTCCTAGCAAGTACCTCCAGGGCAAAAGTGAACCTGCTGACAAATACCACCTAACTGGATAACTGAGAAGAATACAAGGAAAATTTGCAGAACACTGGTGGGAGGGAGAAGGGAAGGATTAATCTAGGAGGAGTGAACTGGCTCACTTTGATGTCTGAGGAGAGCAGGTGAGGCAGGACTAAGAGCTCTCCCTGCCCCCAAAATAAACAGAGGCTTAGGGCTCTCGGGAGGAGGAAGCAGTAACCTAATAAAATTAAACCAGCTGGGTCCTCTAGCAATTGAACTAAAACACGTGGATGAAGATGATTATAGGGAGGGAAAAAAAATCCAAATAATTTTTAATCCCTTTACACTGGATCTGCAACCTCCATGACCACACAGAGAAAAAGGGCTGCTTTTCACCTGCATTTGCTTTCCGTGTTAAAATCATGGGAGGAGATCAGGGGCATTTGTTCCTACAGTTACTGATAATGTATCTGGCTCCAAAGGCTCCCAGGCACAATGCAAGAAGAGGCAATCCACCTTTAGAGTTTCTGCTAAAGAGGAAGTTCTTAATGTAAAATCAAGCCTGGGAGAAAACTTAAATTGTATTCCTACCTGGGAATTATCAATAAAGTTAAATGCAAAGAGAAGAGCTGGCCGCTATATCAGGGTCTGTGTGCTCTTCTGAGGACAGGATTTCCATTTGCAGCAATTTTCAAAATTTAATTTAAATTGTGAGAGGTAATGGCTAAGCACTATGTAACTTCCATTACTAAAATATCCAATAAAAATATAAAAAAAAAAAAAAAATCAAAGCATTTTACACATACACATGCACACTTTCCACTTCAGGTAAATCTTCAGTTTGACCTTTTCAGGTCTGGATTTAAATAGATTTTGTAGAAACAGAATTATGAAGAAAACTCTGGAAACTATAATGAGCATTTTCCCCAAACATAACAATAAGCTCTAAAATAAACCATTTTGTATTTTTTGCTATTTATTGTTTTTAAGGTAACATCAACTTTATATTTAGGAAAGATGACCACAGCAGAAAACAAACAGGAACTGATTCTACCTCATTTCCCCTCTCATGGAAAAGTTTCAAGTTACACCAGTATAATTATTATCCTTGTTGCTCTTTTCTGATGTGTCCATGCAAAGAGCTAACAGCCATCCATAAATGAGAGGGCTACTGATCTTGTACTTGTACTAAATGTAAAAGAAACCGGATTTAATTGCTGGTTCTGCCATAATCCAAACAACTGGTGTCAGAAGGTTTATTCTAGTTTGAAGTAGCTCAGCCTCAGAAGCTTACCTTCAGAGACCCATGTGTCAGCTTGCTTCCCTATAAAAACAGGAATATCTTCATAATAGAAGAGCATCCTAACAAAAGATTATCCTTAAGGATAATCATGCCTGTCAGATAATTACTCGAGTATATGCAAAAGCAAGAAAGAACAATAAATAATGAAATGGACTACACACTGAGTGCTCTCCAGCATGAATTAAACAACTGATTTTAAAGATTATTTACAATTGGTTTTTATTTTAGCAGCTCTTAATGATAGGCACTCTAAAGGAAGAAACCTGCATTTTGAGATTATTTTTAATTCAATTTTGCCTTTAACAATACGTATATATACATAAAACAAGCATACATCAACTCAGGGTAGCTAATGGGATGTTTGTTTACTGCACGTGAAGAAAGAGACTGTCACCACTCTAAATACATGTGTCCTCCATGCTTCAATGTTCAATCTTCACAAATGCTCACCAATAACAACTCTAACAGATCCAATTTACAGATCATTCAAGCAAGGCTGAAATGTAATTCTCTAGTTCACTACTAAAAACCACGGCAAAACCTACAGTCTCCAGTGGAAAAGGTGCGGGCCATTGAAATAAGTCAACAGTAAAATTCAGCTCACAATTTTTATCACTGATTCAACAGGGAAACAAAGAAGCCATTGTCAGAAGTGGTTATGTCTGGGAACATAAAGTCAAGACTATATTTAAGTAGGCCGATTTTCAAAGACTCTTAGCAAAGTGCTCTTTCTGGAGCCAGTGGCAGTTTGACCACTTGCAACCAGGTGCTAGTTCTCAGCACAGATATTTAAGGCTTCTGCTGCTACTTAAAGCATTCCTAATGTATAAGAGATTGGCAACTGAACGTACATTATCAATACACTTGCTGATGTTTCCTGAAGCCAATACACACACACACACACATACACTGACTATATAGACTTTTATTAATCCTGCTCCCAAATTCTAATCCCAAGTACTTGAAACTTTTTGTCTTTACAGAATACTGACACTTTTAAAAGTCCCTATTGTCTCCATTTCTTTTATTCCTTTGGTCCTGTGAAATTTTATTAACAGATGGTTAGTAAGGAAACATTGCATTCAGTTTCAGCATGAAGACAGAGTATTAAAAAAGAATGAAACTGTTTATCTTTTCTAGGTATACATTATAAGCAGAAAGGAAACAACCTTTGAGCAAAGAAGATCAAATTAGCAAGACTGGGAATTGTTTTTGCACATGTAATTTTTCAAATGTCCTTGATGACGACTCATAATATATAAATTCAAAGACAAAAACCGGCCAGTCAGTAACCTTCCCATTCAGTGACTGCAGGACTCGGCAGTAAATGTCACTGCTAAAAAATATTTCACTACATTAACTTACTGGCAACCACATTTGCTGAATAAGTTCATAAACAGCCACAGGAAAAAAGACAACCAGAAATAAAGCTGCTAATGATTCACTCTTTTCTAACATGCATAATCCTCAGCTTACAGAAGAAATAGATATATAAGAATAAAGATATCCTTTACCAAGACAGTTCACTTCTCCATTCACCTCATCAAGGTCATACTAGAATCCAGGAATAGGTAATAGTAATGTCGTGAAGACAAAGAGTATGAAGAATAAGTGAAAAGAAAATAATCCTTCTCAGTGAAAAAATGAGCAAATGCCTTGATAAAATAATCGGTTCTCCATTTACAAGTTTAGACCAGATTTTAACCATTCCTAGAAAAAGCACTGATGCTTTCTAAAACTTAAAAGAATTAATAAATATAATAATTTATGTATATTTATCAGCTTATAATGGCTTCATTGTAATTACATCCTAGTACTGAAATGCACAGGACCAAAACAAAAGGACTAAGAACCTGAAACAAGGGCTATTTTTCCTGAATGCTTACAGAGGGCTACCTCTGTCCTACATGACGAACGTGTCACAGACTCCTCAGTGCTAAACTGATGTCTTGAGGAGTTTCACTCTCTCCTCCTTTTTTAACTGCTATACCCCTTGAAAACTTCACAGCACTTTGTAGGAGAGCCTGATTTCTATCTCCAGTTGCTGAGGCAGCAAGCAGAAATAAAATGATAAAAAAAACATACAGACCGCAACTATATTTTACATAAAGAAACATATGTAATATATAGAAGTGGATTAACTGAGCTTGCAGACTGCCTCCTTATTTTGCACCCTTCCAGAGCTTATAGGATTCCAAATCAGTATTTAGACTGCTCTTGAAATACAAAACTCATTTTGCGAAAACACTTCATGGAAAGAAGTTTCAGGAGAATAAGGGTTTTGTATCAAAACCAAATCACAAAGACACTTCAAATCTGCCTTGCTTGGTTTCAGAGTAAAAAAAAAATCTAAACTAAGTTTATGCACTTTTTTTTTTTTAAACACAACTGGAACTGAAAAAATGTTCTAATACATATACATAGTCCTGATGAAATTAACAACGATCTGGTTTAAAACAGAAATAACTGTAGTGTTTAGAAAATACAGCTGAGACCACAAGTTACAATGTGAGGATCGCTTGTATTTCCACAGATGAGACCTTCACAGAAGGAAGGAGGGGAGGCTTCCACAGAGAGGAAATAGAAGGTTTTTTAAAAACTGAGAATTCAGCATTTTGAATAAAATATGTTTAATGTTTTTGTTTTTATGTAAACAGACCTTAGGAAGTGATCTGACAGCCTTAAGGAATTACCATTTGAAAGAAAAAAGGTCTACATGCTTCATCTTTGATCTAGGAGACAGATTTATCACAGGACAGGATGACTGAAGTTTATTCATTAGCTGATAACCTTCACATGCAACCCAAGCCTTTAATCTGCAATAAAGCAGCAAACAAGGATGGGGCTCTAAGGAAAGGAAACTAACTCAGCTTGGCTGAGCAGGGACATGGCAGTGGAAGGGCAGGGAGGAGACAGGGGCACGAAACCCCACAAGAAGAGCCCTGTCCAGCTGCCTGGGCTGCACCATGCCCCCAGTGCTGGAGACCACCAGGGTCAGACTGGCCCTGTGCAGTTAATCCACATCTGCACAAGGTGTCTGCTGTCTCTGTGGAGGCCCAGAGGTACCTTTCCATTAGCAATAAAATTCACATCACAGCCTGCTGGGCACTCTGAAAGAAAGCTTCCGCTTTAGCAGTTTTCAAAATCAAAAGCTATGTTCTTGACAGGGACTTCTAATTTGTTTCACAGTGCTACTGCCACCACCAGTATTTACATAATCTGTGAGACACTACCACTCCTGCAATCCCGGAGAATATTAAATCTTTGCACTTTCAAAGCTGGAAATTTAGTATAAAAATACAAGCAGAAAAGCAAATAAACAGAAACTGCTTATTAAAATCAAAGCAAGCCCACAAATTCTCCAGTATTAAGTTCACAAGTTGAAGGCATTATAGTCAACACTCTCCCTCACTGTAAAACTTTTCAAAGAATCAAATCTTGCAATTAGGGTCACAACTATATGGCAGATTTAAATATTTCTGAAAATTTTCTAGGGAAAAAGAAGAAAAACAAAATGCGTATTAGCACAGGCTAATGCCTATCTATGAGCCACAAAATGAGTTTTCTGAAAGACACTAAACCCTAATTTTTTTTATGCAAATTAAAAAAAAAAAAGGAAAAGAAAAGAGAAAGTTAACAGGTGTTAACAGTTTCAGTCTTGCTTTAAACAAAGGAAACAAGTGCTCAGGGATACAATGAAAGAAGCAAGGCTATCTAAGGCAACTATGAAGGGAGATAAGGTGGTCAGCATCGACTCCTCAGTCTGACCTCTCCAGCTCTTACAACAGCAATTGCACTGGACTGTCTTTGTGAAATGCTTTTGAGATCTCCAGATAAGTGATCATTAAGAAAGCTGTGTATCTCACAGCAGAGTGATACATGCATTTCTGTACCTACTTCAAACCAGAAACAAAGATGTTAAGCAACATGCCCAAGGTCATGCAAAGCTAAAGGCAGGAACAAACCACAGAGCCCCGACTCTCACAGCCCTTAAGAAAGAATCCATCACAGTCGGGCATGCACTAAAAGAAGTAAGCAAATGTCTCTGTATTTGACAACATCTGACCTATGGAAGGAAGTAGTTTCAAGACATGTGGCAAGAAACAAAACACAGCTGCAGCAGAAAGCCCTACCAGGGAATAGCTCAGCACCAGGAATAAGTAGCACCACCTTGCAGGATATTCGTCAGACTGCCTGTTGTAGCACCACACTTGCAGAGCCACATTCAAAGAAAAGGTTATTCCAGACACACAGACTCTAAATAAGGCAAAATAAAATCTAAAAAAAACAAAACAAAACCCTCTCAAAAAAAAAAACCAAAAAAACAAACAACAACCTGAAAAGATGCTGGTGCGTGCAACTTGCCACACGCAGACAACCAAAACGCTACCAACTGCAATTTCTAGAACACTGTGCACTACAAGACATGACTACCAGCTGCCTATGAAGTGAATCATCACATAAAAAAAAGTCATTTCTTTTAGTCCACTAAAATCTTTTCTAGAAGCTGCAAAATAAAACTATTCTGCATCAAAATAAAAAACAAATCCAGTAAATACACTACATTTTGACTTCAGTAGGCCTGTCAGAATTCCTAGCACTCTGGTATTTTCTAGTTTAATTGTGTGGTGTTTATTCTCCAAAATATGTCAAAATAAGGGAAAATTAACCTCTATCTCACCAACTCCTGCTATACTAAAGCAAGCAGAAAATGCTCTTCTAATTCTGAAATTCATTTTGAAATTTAAATCACAGAAAGAAAGAGAAAGAAAATTTTAAAAAACGAAGCATTTTTCATCTGGTATGCAAAAAAAATCACTATTTTGTATGCTGCAAATATATAAATAAATATTAAAGCTTTTCCTCATTTAAACTGCATTTGGAATATCCTACACCATTAGTTAAAATGACAGAGGAATACAGCTACCTGAAGCCTATGTAAAGAATCTCTCTTTAACAGGCTTTTAAAGATTGAAGCCAGAGCATCTAAAAAGCACATCCCTGAATAATTTAAGGTTCCTGGCATCTACATTGAAAGCGCTCCTTTACTAAACCTGGAGGAATAAAAAAAGAGGTAAGAGAAAGAATAAAGGTCATGAAAGATCAGCGACAAAATCACTACGAAAAAAAGTATTTTTCCTATCTTAAAGTTTAATCAGACATGGAGGAGCACATATTTTACAGCCAGCCCATCCCATTTACTGTCAACAGATGTGGTCTAACACTAACATTTACCCCTTGGCAGTGTTAAGTTAAGGCTGTGATGATCTCGGAAACAATACCGGAACAAAATGAAGGAGAAGGAAGGAAACTGATCAAGAAGGTGAAGCACAAGACAAATCCTCATTAACAGAAACTCAGTAACAAATAAAAGCCAAAACCTAGAATTTATCATTAATTTTAAATATTTTGCTGACATTTCAGGGCAAAATAAAGAAAAAAAGAAAAAGAAAACTCTGAAAAAATAGATCCATGCAAATACCTATTATTACTACAAAATAAACCATGATGATATTATTAAGACACCAGACAATCTAGTTTGGTGCAGAGTAATCCCCATTTATAACCAATTGTACCAAGGTCACGCCACAATTCAGTGTTTTGTTGACAATACCAAGTTTTCTTTGCCAACTACATCTTTTAAACATCAGCAAATCCTACCTACTTCCTCTTGTGTCTGTCACAGAAACCATCCAAACAATGGGAGCAAGTAATCTTCACCTCAACAGCTATTGACTTCGAGCAAACTGAACACTTTATTCATTTTTACTCCTGGAGTGGAAAGTCCTTGCTGTTCTACAGTATCTGAATGCCTTGCCACTGATTACAACCAGTTCAGGATCTGGCTCCTCCTCAGTATATGAAAATGGACTTGAAACAATAGGAAACCTTATCTGAGGAAGTTAACACAGGTCACCCTTCTCCAAATGTGACTTTATATGGACAGAAAACAAGCTTAGTTCAATTTTATGAAATGGGTAAAAACTAGGAAAAAGTGTCACACACAGAATGTTGATTTTTTTAAAAAACACCCCAAAACATTCATCTTTTTAGAGGAAACAGATTTTTTTTGCATCTTTGCTTTACACAACTTTTCATCTTATTGTTAAAGAATAGTCATTAGGATGTTACTTGAATGTTCAGCAAAGACGTGAGCTGCATTATAGAAGCAGATTCAAAAAGAAGCAAAACCAACCTGCCTAAACCAGAATTTTTGAGTAAAAGTCTGTAAAGTGATTCCTCACTGCTTCTGTGGAATTTTTATTTCTTTTGAGAATGAAAATGAAAAAGTAAGAAAACTAGACTATTTAATATGCAATTCAATATTTTTCCAGTACAACTTCAAACAAACAAAAAAAAATCCTTTTTATATACATTTTTGTCCCTTAGAACTCAAGAAGTTCAGTGCTCACAGAAAGCAGAGAGGTACAAGAAACCAAACTGTGTTTCATTTTTCAAATTTCAGCCAAACAAGCTAGTTGTTATCTACTCTAAATTCTCCTCACTCTAAACAAAGTTACAAAAAGGTTCTTTGTGATAGGCATGCCAAGTTAAAAAATATTTAATAAAAAGGTAAGAGAAAATGAGATTTTGATGACAAAAAAGGTTTGAAAGTACAGGCATTAGTAAGATTCTTATGGAAGGAAGGACCTCTTTCCAGAAGACATAAAGGAGTAACAAAATAAATTTTACTTTTAAACAGGTGAACTGAAGCTTAAAGTATTAAGGGGAAGCTTGACATTCTGGATCCTTAGCTAATAGAAATATGCGTAATTCCAATAACGTCAATAATACCACATAAAGTTAGGTTAGCTGTTGATCTCACTCATAATATCTAAAGCCCACACCTAACTATAAATACACATATTATGTTTGCTTTTTGAAAACTGATTGAAGTTTAATAGTAACTCATAATTGAAATATTCATGGTCCCAAGCAGGCTTTGAAGTTAAATCCCTGAGTGGGTAAAGTGGACTGTATATCTAATCTAAACTAAATGTTTCCCTTAGTTACTAATACCAGTGCAGTTTCACTTGTTAAAATCATTACTACAGAAAATAAATGCAAAAGCCACAGCACTTTAAGGGGCATTTAATCCTGCTCAGTGCTAGGACACAGCACATGATCTTGGTAGTATCAGTTCCTCCACTACCTTTCACATCTTGCTTCAAGAGCTGACTTCTTCCAAATTTTAGGAAAGATTTCAGATTTTTAGGCAAGAAAATTTTAACCATATTGTCCCAGAACTGCTACCGAAATTTCTTAAGTCTCCTTTTACTGTTTCAATTTAACATCACAAGTTTCAATTTAATAGCACAGATCTGTCTCGGCTTTAAAGCCCTTTTCTCAAGCAATGAAGTTAGAAATAAGATGTCCTTATTTTCTGTACCTGGATTGCAGATTGAAATTGTTTCACTGGAACACTTCTGTTTTCTTTACACACTTTGCGCATCACATACACACCCCTATCTATATATAGCTCTATAAATGAAATTTCTCTAGCAAAGCACAATTTAGTTTATTTGCCTTTGAACTAAAGTGACTCCCTTCTGTGACCCCCTTCATCGGTTTACGCTTCTGTCCTTCCTCATTTTTGTCTCAATTAAATGTAATAAACACTAAATCTATAAAAGTTTGTCCGTTCTCTCCCATATAAAAATAAAAATTAAAATAATAATAAAATAAGTTTAAATAAATTTTTTAAAAAATCAGTCAAGTGGTTCTGCCAGACTGCTGCCAGTAACGGGCTCAGTACTATACAGAGCAAGACATTATAATGGAGTTTGAAGGCAAGCTTGGATCCTAGGGAAAACAGTCACAATTGTGCTACTTCTGCAGCAGTAATTTCCCCATGGCTTTGGTTATGTTGATCTCCGTTCCTGTTTTGCAGAGCCCACAGCTACATACATTATATCCAAGTATATGTCTGAAACTCCATAACCTTTGCCAGAGTAACTCTCCAGGAAGCTCTCCTGACCTTTACTTAAGATAAAGAAACCAACAGAAATGAAGAAATAAATGTTCCTTTGATAATACTGTGTAAGCTGTGGCTAAGGAACTTTGAAACACAACTGCATTAATAAAATAGCCATATTAGGAGAATTTCTTTATCACCAAAAGCAGTGGCCAGCTTCAATGGGGCTTTTCATTCACAGTCCACAAATTATTTTCCAAGAATCATTGACTTGTTGTATAACGATAATTGCGGGTTAATAGAAGCCCCAGCTGAACTTTGTACTCTTACACAAAGGTATATGCATGAATGACTATATTTGGACACAGATCCACATGTAAAGTAACATATCAGATTTTCAATTTACAGATTGTTTTGTCTTTCATATTATAATTTAATTTTTTAAAAAAGTCTTTGAAGGCAGAGGTAAAAAAAAAACACCCCTCTGTTACAAAAGGCAACTTTCAAAGTTTGAAAGTGACCATGATTGTTGGTTAGCATATGTACAGGACCTTTGAGAGAAAAACAAATTTAAATTGTTGCTGTGCAGGGATACTATCCTGCACAGCAAAAATTCCAGGGGATTAAAAAAAAAGTTAGGGCCTTTTTTTTGCCTCACAAAATGCTGTTATGAATACTCTCAATAAATTCTTCTTAAAACAGCTTCTTAATAACTGGAAAAAATAATAGGTAAGACTTATAGGAAAATTCAGCAAGCTTGAATTGGGTTTTTGGGTTAAAGACTATTTTAATGCAATTCTTCCTAATCTCTCTAATATTAATCTTAATATTTCAGAACATGAATGTCATGTTTAACAGCTATCTGGCTTATTGAACTGCAGTAATTCAATAGGATAAACTATTTAAGTTATTTAGCAAAATGGAAAAGCTAACATGTGCTATGCTACAATCAGCAGACACTGTTTAGAAGAGACCTCTGGTGATGGGGAGAAGCCTTGCCATGAAGAAGAAAACAGCAAAAAAAAGCTCCAAGAAGACTGAGATTTCTCCAGATGTTTCTTATGCTATGCCCTTGCAATTACTCAATACCACAGAATAGAAGGTACAGCAAAAGGGAGCCAACATTTAACAGAATAGGAACCTTTTAATAGGTAAAGGCAAGACTTGAGGGGTACAGGCTAATAAAAAATAAGTTTAGGCTCTTGTTAAGTAATAGAAAACAATGCAAAGCACCCAGCTTCACTTAACTCCTGCTTTCACCGATTAACTCCAAGGAAAATATTGTTTGAGCAAGAAAATGCCACATGCTAAGACAACTTAAAAATGCTTCAGCTGTGGCTGTATTTGATTGATTATGTGGAGAATATTATTTATTTATTCATACCCAAAACGTGTTGAGCAGCCTGACTTCTGCTCAGCAGAGCTGTATCCTAGGTCCCTACAGTATCTGATCTGTACCGGCTGAAAAGCTCCTCTGCTCACTCTACAGACAAAGAAACTCCTTCCATCTCCACAACCTAAGTTTTTCCATGCTTCCCTGGGGCTGTGGGTGGAAATGACAGGAAAGGGCCCCCTGCTAAAGGTTATACCTTCAGCCCAAACAAGTTCTTTTGGGCTGCACATCAAAATGCCACTTGCTTTATGTACTCATCACACTGATGTCACTGACCAGCAAAATGAGATATCACATGACCAAAGATGACAAAATAAATAGATATGAAGACACAGGTATAAATATACAAATATATACTCTTTTTTAAAGTGATTATTCGTAGTATACTTACAACTTTCAGCCTGATAGTCTGGCACAAACTGCTCATCATTGTCAGGTACCTGAGCTGAAGAAAGGAAAACAAAAACAAAACAAAACAAAAAACAAGAAACAAGAATTAAAATAAGTCATTAAAGCATAAATAAAGACTCTTGTGCTTAATTCAAAGCACAGTCAAGTTTAAAATTTTTTTTTTTGTTTCTTTATTGTTGAGTATGAAAATCAGGCAAATGCATCATTTTAATATCAGATAAACCCTGAGGTGAAGCTGTGTGTTGCAGCGCGAGTCCAGAGAAGCCCCGGCACAAAGCAATGGGAATGGGAGGATGTGGGGGCTCACTGGCCCTGCCTCACTCCCTGTACCAGGGTCTGGACCTACCATGCCACTGGTGAAACTCATTAGTGTTCATTTTCAAAATATCTGCACATAAAGTCCACATAAAACCAAACCCCAGTGATTAACGCTTATGCTTCTTTAACCTGAAACTACCACACCTTCGGCTTACTTAAAAGTGATTCCAATTGTTTGTGGCAGTCAGCCAACACAGTAGGGATTTTCTATTATTGTTTTAAATATTCAGAAAGAACTAGTTCACCAGACCACAGAATTCCTGGTTCAATGACACCATTTCAGACATCAAAAATGATTTACTTAAAGCAAAACTCATGATTAATATCCATTTGCCTTATTTAAGATCATCTTTGCTTTTAGGAAACTTCCATCACAAACCTGAGCTATTAAATACAATCATTTCATGGTCTGCTGATAGATAATTTTGCTCCTCTGGTACCACATTTCCTTTTCGTTGTATATCTAAGACATTAGCCATCTCCCAAACTGTGTGGTAAACTCATTTAAACCATTTAAGCTGAAATACCACTAAATGTTTATTATAGATGAATACATTCAAATAACTGCAGAGCATTACACAGAGAAACAGCATTCTCAGAGCATGACTGCTTCTGGTACATCGGGAGAGAGATCCAGCTTATCTTCTCTTAACTTTGTCATCTTTTTCTCAACACACACACTAACTGGAACCGCCACGGCAAAGCTGCAGAAAATTATCGTTTAAAAATACTTTACGCAGTTCTTGTCGGAAGACAAGCAAATAATTCATATGATCTTAATTAAAAGTTAACATCTGCCATGATCTGGTTACCCAACAAGATTTGAAAGGTAAATGCTGCTTATATAATCATTTATCAAAAATGTGACTATTGAATGTTCTCAAATCTGTTAAATGATAAAATGTAACTTTAATGCTCTTCAGAACACTTTCTAGTATAGGAAGTGCATACTCCAGAATATATATGTGCAATTTCTACAGGTTTCAATATATTTTTTTAATTAAAAATATATATTTAATTAAAATTACTCACAATTATTTTGAATGTGCACTACAGTGCTCTTCATGGACCAGATCTCCACTCCTTTACTCAGGAAATATTTCTAATGACTTAACTGGAAGTTTTTTTTCCTGGGTAAAGAGTTCAGAATCAGGCTCATTATACTGAAAAATTATTTGCTCTGGGTTTTAAAATAAATTTAAAATCCTACTGTCGTTAATTGCAGCAAATACCCCTTAAAACCAAATGACCTTGGAAATGTGCAAATACAGATTTGAAAAGAAGAGTGAGTAAGATAAATACACCAAGTGTAATTAGCCTTACTTTGGAAAAAAAAAAAAAGCATAGCTACTGTTGCTCTGTTGTTTGGGTTTCTAATTTAAAAAAAAAACAAAACAAAACAAAACAAAACCTAACAAAATCAAGTGTGACAGAACCCATCCTTCCAGATTAAACCAGTACCTCTGAGGACATATGGGCTCCTTGAAGTTTGAAGCTGTATAAAACACAACCAACCCAAATATTTCCAGTATTTTGATGTATTCAATTTCTCTTTCTTCCAGAGAAACCACAGAATTTTTACCAAGAATGAACTCAGAGACAGGATGACCCCAAATTCTAACACATTGCAATTTCTGACACTTCATACAATTGACTACACGTGAATGTTTGGCATTTTCCTTACAAAAATGCCAACTATTTGACTGTCACAGAAAAATCTGATTATAAAACCAAAGTCTTCTACTTAAAAATCAGTTCCGAAGATTTCTTATATTTCCACTTGTTCTTGAAGCGTCTGTGAGTACATTCAGAGTTAAAGTAATTGAATCAAGCAACTTCTTGTTTACAGAATACACATCCCACACATTTTTCTTAAGCCAGCTATCATTTTCAAATGCAGCAAGGAGGCTAGCAGAATTAATTTTTCTAACATGCACCTGCATTTTATATATACATGTATATGCAGAGATTTATATAAATTTGTGAATCTAGGCTACCTTTAAAAGCCTCAAAGAAAACAAAACCCCTTCTGTTTAAATAAAGAGGCTACATTTAGTGATTGCAGAACCGGGATAGACATCTCATATAACTTTCCAGAGAGCATCCTCTGTGCACTGGACAGTTTCACCAGTGTTTCATTCTGGTTTTATCAGTTTAATTTGACTTATTCCAGAATAAAATCTGATGTAGGGATTTATGTACTTATCAGTAAGTAAGGTCCTTTTTTTTTTTTTTCCCCAGCCACAGAGTAAGAAAAAAATAAAATATATCTGGTTGAACTGTCAAGGAAACCACTACATTACTGCCATTACTCCTGATTTGCTCTTGTTTATGGAGTAAACAAGAATAATGTACTTCATTCATGGATCCCCAAAATTTATGAAGGCATATTTAATAGAGACGGAGCACATCACTTTATCGGTACTCTAGAAACAGGTGGAGACTGTGCTGTCAAAATTTACTTTGAATGCAATATTAACATAGCCTTAAAAGCCTCTGTAGAAAAAGGAACACAGCAAGTTAAGGACTGTTTAAAACCCTGCCAAATATAAACAGAACAAATAACAGCATCCAAAAACATTCAAACTAGGAACATGCATTTCCAACTGGAATGTAAATTTGGTATCATCAATACCTCAGAAATGAGCCCGCAAGCCTATACAGAGAAATTAAAAGGACCTGCTAACTGGTAGAAATGAGAAATTATTTCTTCATTTAATCTGGTATTATTCTTAAACAAGCAGAACTGAAACTTGCACGTGATCATACTGCTGAAAAATGCAAGAACTTATTGTCATAAATAGACTCCTTCCACCAGCATCTCGCTGTGAGATGACATATCACTGGGATACATAAACCCATTGCTCAAGCAGAAGAGGGCTTTTGTACCTGGATTTTGGATAATACAGATAGATTTTGTGGCAAATTAAATACAAAGGTAAAGACACTTCAATATGAATGTCTGAAAGGAAAACGTAACTTGCAGTGTCACAAAACATTTATATACGTAGGTCATTCATTTCCTCTTTTTTTAATTCACAAACACTGCAATTTAGCAAGGCTGCCACAAAAGTTTCTGTTAACAGACACAAGGCATAAATCACCAAAACCTTTTTTTTCCTTTGCCATACAGAAGGAAATTGAAAAAAGATATCTGAAATGATCACCCATCTGAATGAGAACATTTCCTTGAGCTACTTAATTATGGGGGTTTGAGAAGGCAAGTATATTCCAAAAGACTAATAAAAGGTTTTGAAGGATATTAAGCACGTGGCTTTTACTGCTTATAGCAGAAGCAGCTACTTTAGTTCAATCCACATTCAGAGACATCAAGTCTCAGACTCCTGAAGCAGACAACATCTGCAGCATAAACTATCCAACTCAGCCTAGAATATTACCAAAAGTTTTATTTTTCTTCTGACTATAGCTAAAATGTCTCAAGAGGATTTGGAAAGCATGCAGAAATGTTAATGATGATCTTGAAGATGTTATCAGTTTAGGTTTTACAGTTTCACTACCTACTGAGCTATGCAAACATTCACAGCACAAAAATACTTAATACTTGTTTGTAGTTTTTAGAGCTTTAAACACTCTATGAAAGGCTGAACTGACGGCTCATTTTGCAAAGGGAAAGCAATTTGGAGGGAAAAAAAAGTTTGGAACCCAGGCCTGTTAGCTTGCTTTCATTGGAAGTAAACAAAAAGTCCCCGTTAACAAGCATCCAGGACAAAAGGAGTTAATATTTAATTAAAACCAGCTCTATCCACTGTAACAATGACCTGGAGCCAAACAAGGCAGAAGATGTATGAGTCATTCTTTCTGCCAGTGAATGAGACAGCTGATCTCCGAAGCAATTCCTCAAGACAAGCAGTCAGAACTGGAGTTCTGCCTCCATTCACAAAAACACAGTCCAGCATGAACCATGTGGCCCCAACCACAAGCTTTTCATGTCACACCCTTCCAGAAAGCTACAGCAAAGTAAACTTGAACTTTAGGCATAAACACAGTGATTTCACTGCTTTGTCTCAAGATGCAGCACAGACCTGCTGAGGAACGTTATTTAATAAATGAAAAGTTAAGCAAAGTATAAAGGGCTTAAACTTAACTCTTCCTTCTCCCACTCACAAACTGCTTCCAAAAGCTCAGCTGCACTCCAGAGAAAGGTGTTCCTGTTAAAAAAAAAACTGGAAACTTTCCAGAAAAACAAGAAGCTGAAAATGCTTCACTTAAAACTTTATTTTGGGTAGCAGAACACTTCCTGCGGTACTGTGTGCTCTGACCTCATGCTTCAGTTTTAGAGCTAAGAGCAATTAGTTTTAAAATATCTATCATTTATTCCAAGTGGCAAAAGAAATTGAAATTGACAGGAAATTCTATATGAGCAGTATTATTTTGGCCTCGGCTAAAATAAGACTTCGGGCCTCAACAGTAATGGGTCTATTGAGTTTTCTTTGATTCATTGTCACTTCTGAACATCTGAAATATTGGCTAAATTGTAAGTATTCCTGCAAGAGCTGGGTGGGGGGGGGGGGTGTTGGTTGGGGGCTGTTCTTTTCCACGGGAACAACTGTTTCTAACAAAGAAGCACTGGAAAGGCAAAACAGTGATAAATTTCAAGATGGTAAAAAATATTATTTTCCATAAGTACTGAATTTGCTGTCAAAACAACCCCAAACCCTTTTTACATAACGTGAGATGTTCTGACTAATAAACTTAAATGCAGTTCAAAACTAGCTCCAGATCTCAAAATTCTTCCTTATGTGAATAATCCCTAGGAATACAAAGATGGGTTTGCAGGAGCTGCTCTTCATTTGCTGCTATACTAAAAATGAGAAAAAAAGTTAGCTTTAAAAGGAGTATTCACATTTAATATTTCGCTACATGCCTCATGGTTAGCAAACCTCTCTACTCTTTTGAAAATTATGATTTTGAGTAAAATTATTTGCTTTTCTAGCAAAAAAGAAGAAAAACATGAAAAATTTTATTACTATGCAGACTTTCAGACTTATAGATTTTTGGTGGGTTTATTTCTTTTGGGTTTTTTTTCTTTTTTTTAATAACATCCCCTTCCCTCCCATTTTGCCTAATCTAACTGTTCTTTTTTTGTGCAGATATTTAGGATCATCAGCTGTATTAGAAAATCAAACCTATGAGATCACTAGAGTCCACCAAAAAAAAAAATTGAAAGTGTTTTCACTGCTTTTAAGAGTGTTTGTTCCTGTCAGGCATATTTCAGCCACGGAGGTATTAAATTACTGTTTCTTGACTCTTATTGCTCTTATAATAATGTGGATAGTTCTTGAATGTGGCTACATACCATCTGCCTTACACTGGGTAAATTTTACAACTTTTTGGCAGAAAAAGGCTAGTTAGCCAGATTAAACAAAGCCACTCTAACTAGACTATATTTGAAGATCCAGTACCCTCTTTTATTAAAAGCAATCCTTCAAGAACTAGTAATTATTTCCTTTCACACCTCCTCATTTAAGAAATAAACTACAAGTCAACACTTGCTTAAACATCACTGCAACACTGGTGGGTCCTTCACATTAGGAGAACAGAGGGAAGAAACTTCATTTCTCAAGTTCATTCTAAAGTTGCCCAGTAATTATGTAAGAGAAATCACTTACTTAAAGAGACTAAGAAGTGCCTTCTGAACACTTGCAGCTTCTAGAAACCATCCATTCAATTTAGCTGAGTTGCGGTAGAGGCACGAACCCGTTACCCGTAGCTGTTTTTTCAAACTACTTACTACTTACTTAATCTTTTTGTATGTATTTCAAAGAACATAATTTTTTTTTAGTATATTACCATCTGAGAAGCTTATTATCTACTGCTCTAAGAAACAGATCTAGAGCATAAATTTATTATTTGTCTTTGCTTGGTATGGCTTTTATGTATCTCGAACAAGCTGTAGGAGAAATTAGTATCTAAATAATATTTAATAAAATTCTGAGGTTTTTGTTAATCTAGCGTTCCCCAAAATCAAGTGTTTTCACCATAGAAAGGAGACACTCGCTCACTCACTAAAAATCTGTTCTCTCTTCATTTTCTTCCACAACAGCAAGGAAGAGCTACCATGACAAGATAACATTAGATTAATATTTTAACCATTTTTTTCAAGTCACCAAACAACTACTGTCTTCCAGAACCAATCTGATTCCAAATACATGGAATCAATGAAGTCATTTTATAGTATTATGATGGCAAAATGTTGCCACTGAGTTTTAAATATAAAACTAAAGATAATATCCAACTAAGATTTGTCTTGGTTAGCAATAGGCTAATTTTAACTGTTTCAAGGTTGAACATTGAAAAGCTTCCCATTTTCAATTTCTAGCATCAGAAAACAGTTATACTCTATCTTCTGTCTTGCATAACAACTGACACGAGGCAATCTTATTCAGAGTAAGTTTTACATCAAAATAATTTAGATTCTTTCTAACGTATATAATACAACACAGAGTAAGAAACAAAACTCATTTCCATAAAAATCTACTATGCAGCTAGTGGAATACATTTGTGAGCTCTCTGTAAGTAGTATTCAGCTTGTTAATTATGTAGTAATAAAATATTAAACAGGTTACTGAATTGTTTACATTTGGATTAATACTTTAATATGACTGAACCTTCCCCATTTCCAAGAGGAAAAGAATACATTTCTTTTCTGTTTACTTGTTTACCACCAACTTGTCACAGGTGACACTAACTGTAAAAATCTTCAGGCTTAAGTATGTGATGCAGTAAGGACAGCTTCAGGAAAAGCAAAACTAAGAAAAATACACAGGCATTATTTTTGTGTGCCATGAAATGCAACTCACTCTCTCCTCCTAACTCATAAGCAGCAGATTTTTGACCTGGTTACTCCCCAGTGGGGATCTGAACTAGTGGGAGAAACCTGGTCAGCTGCCACTGCTTTTCTTAAAAAGGGTCAAGATGTTTTAAAATTTCATGGTCATTTCCCTGGCTCCAGAGCATTATGAAAAGAAATATGTAAACACTACTGATGCTGCCAAATTGGCAGACTTCTAGCCTAGGAAGGTCCAGAAGAACATAAATGGACACATCTAGCAATGAGTAAACAAGTCTGATTTCAAAATCTGTTTCCTGGCTAAGCTCATCCATATAGACATTTGAGCAGAACTACAGTGTCTCAAACACCAGCATATTATAAAGACTAACAGAAGTTAGGTGGGCTTTCTGACAAAACTTTGGGATCAAGATAATAGCTCAATATTTGATGTTCGCATCTTAACTTTTTATTTCAGTTCTAGTTTAGCCTTCAGAAAGTTTGTGTTTCATGAAACTGCTAAAGCCATGGCATGGCCCAAAACAGAGATTTCTTTAAGTATTTCTAGAACACTGAAAACCCTGTAATATTTAGTTGCAACATGCTATGGACAAATAGCTTATTTAGCTTTACTACTTTCTGCTAGGTAAAAAAGTAACTTTTTTTTTGTCATTTAAAAATATTTCCCAGATTATTTTATCTGCCTTCATAAAGGTTATTCAACCTAGCTGATATGGGACTAGACACCTTCTCTCTCAAAAATCTATCTAAATTTTTTCAATTAAATACATTCTGATAAAGAGGTAAAAATGCTCTCAAGCAAGTGATTCTAGTCAAAAATAAGCAGTACCTTCAGAATAAAAATTGCCACTACATTAATTTATGTACCTATGGAAATTATCAAATTCGTTTTAAATTCTGCATTATTTTTCAAAATTCCATTATTATCTGCACATGCATTATGAATCTGCCTGTATGTTTTCTGACTTAAGATCATAGAAATTTAATCATTTTTCAAAAACAAAACCATCCATGCCAGTGAAAAAAAAATCAAACTAAAGCTTAACCTCTAAATTAAAAAATAGTATCTTTTGAGTAGCATTTTAACATGCTTCTGTGATTTGCTAACATGAATGAGATGATACAACGTAAAGAGTTCCTTAGGAAAATTACCACAGGGAGACAGCCACAGTTGCATCTATTATACTACAAAAATGATCTTAGTACAGGACATCCTGTTTTCAATTATTAGGGAAGAACTGTATTGATTCATAAAAATATATCCTCTGTTCCATTTATTACAGGAGGGCTTTTTGATTATGCACAGAATAATCCCATACTAAAACTAACACTAGCAGAATAAAAATATCATCAAAATAAACAATACTCACAACTTACATATAGGTAAAGAAACTACACAAAAAGATGTTAAAACAGAATCAGGACATAAGCAAATAGTCATGAGCAGTATCTCCCTCTTTCTATGAACACAAACAGCAAGCATTTCACCCCAACATCCCTCCTTTCAAAAAAAAAACCAAAACAAAACAACAACAACAACAAAAAAACAACAAAACCAGAATATCTCTTCTATAAACAGCTGTGCATAATCCTGTACAGGAAAAAAATTAAACACATGTAAATACTCACTTTCATTTAAATCAGGATGAATCTGGAGAGATTATTTTAACTTGCATCAAATCTATGTCTATTTCAGATGCAGAAGTTTACATTAAGAAATTGACCAGAAACATTAAGAACAGATAATGCATAAAATTCTTTATGCTTCTAATAAACAGTACTGCAAATATCAAAAAAATCAGAAAAAGTTGCTGAAAACAAATAGACTTGAACAAGCAGAAAGGTACCTTGCAACTTGTTAAAGTTCTCCTAATGCAGCAGCACCATTTTGCTACTGTTAAATGAATCTCTGAACAACTACTCAAAATTCAGATTTGTACATTATTGTTCTCAAACCCTGTCTCTTCACTAGAATATGCTCTGTAAGATTATCTGAAATACTTAAAAGAACATGCATGTGTAAAACAGACCGATATTAGTTTTCTAATCACCCAGTACACAATCTCACAACTACAAATACAGAGACAAAAATAACATGCAAAATGCTTAAAGGTTTCTGGAAAAAAAAAAAAAAAAAAGAAAAGACAGAAAAAGTACTGGTTAAGTATTTCATACACACCTAATGCTCTGTGCTGTGAACAAGGTGGAAAGAAGACACTTGCACTTAAATCTTGAAGCATCCCGTCCCGATGAACCCAGAGAAACTAATTTCTGCCATCAGAAAAGTACTCCACCAGAACACCAAATAATTATATGTGCTGCTGAAAAGGAAACAGCAAGCCCAGTTCTGGCTGTATGTAGTCTCTCGAGGTACAATAATATAAACCTGATCAATTGCAATTAAAATCTGAACAGAGGCTTAGAACTTGAAGTCTTGGTGCATTAGTTCTTGCCAAAAGCAGATGTGATTGTGAGCTGGAAGCAATTTCTCCTGGTAATTTGTGATGACACTGGGTAGAGCAGCCCCAGAGTCCCCAAAGACAAACTCATCAGAGGCTCTAATGTATGCATGACACATGAGGTGGCTCTTTTAGAGCTCAATTAATTGGGCTGAACATTAAGACAGCAAGTTCAGGACTTTTTTTTTCCCCTCCAGAGTTGTTTTTCCTCTTTTTACAAGCAGTTTTTCCCCTTACCTTCTGCAAGCCATGTCTCCTGTAATTGGCTCAGATCTTGAAAGAGTTCTGCAAAAAGATAATGACATGGATAAAAGACTTACACCTTTAATCTCTACACAAGATTAAAATATATTCAAAAGTATATTTTTCCTTAAGAATAATATACATTAATTCTGTTTTGGCAGTCAAATGTACAGAAAAAGCAGGCATTCTGAAGCATCAGTTAATGATTTTTCTAAACCTATTAATAAAAACCCAAGCTCTTACTGTATTTTCAGATCTTGAAATAATAACCAGAATCTTAAAAGAGCTCTGTAGCATAAAAGGTTCATTCAGCAACACATAGAGAAGTTAAAAATTAGAATATTTCTTACAGGTGAACTATTTCTTCTTATACAATTCAGGCCTCCTGTAATATCTGCCCCAGATAAAGCTTGCACGGACATCCACAGTTCTGCCTGAGCAATAACTGAATATTTTTAATAGTAGGGTCACAACTATCATATAAAAATTCTGAAGCCATGACCTGAGATGCTGCAATAGCAAAGAGAAATGGGAAATCTTTTGTACTTCCCCTTATGCTTTACTTCGTATGACATGAGAATCACCACTGTTTCCTCTATGCTGTACTGCTGTACTCACTGTACTTCTCTAAACCTAAAACCACCTTCTTCATGGACTGAATTTTGCAGCAGCTTATCTTTTGCAATTCACTGAAGTCAGTTACTTATAATGGGTGTAAACCAGAGCAGCATTCAGTTTACTTGCAAACCTCAGAAACTCAGTTATGAAAATTCTGTTTGCTAAGACTAAGGAGGATATTTGAACTAACAAATGGTTTATTTTTAATTTACTGTATTTTGAGAGAGACTTCCTCTTTTATGAATGCTGGCAGATAACTATTTACATATACTTATATGACAGAGGCTATTCATTTATCCTGTGGACTGATATCCCACATTCAGATTGAGAAATTATTTAGCTGAAAATCAGAAAGTTGCTTTCTTTTCAATCTACTTTTCCAGGCAAGCATGCATTTTGAAAAGTGTGTCAATGTGTTCTTACCCTGGTAAGATTTATATAGGGGTAAGTTACAGGCCTCTACATATCTTCCTGTACTTTCAGGGCTGTAGGCGTAGCATATATACAGATCTTGCAACCTAAAGAAGTGTTAACAGCTATTACCAGCCTACAGCTCTCAAGCTACAATTCTGAGTGGCTACTGATGGGACTAAGTTACAAATCTTTGGCCCTCCAAAACTTTCTGCACTCTAGGCTTCCTTAATTGAAATTCCCTGGATTTTTAACCCTGTTAGTTCTACACATCAAGAGAAAGAGGCCAGCAGATGCCAGAAGCCTGACTATACAATAAAGCAGGTGAAAAACAAGTCTCCACACCCAAATTTTCTCACTCCTGCTACCATCAGTGAAGACATATCAGGGAAAAGGATGTTAAAAGATGGGAGGGATGAAGAATGTCCTGCATCTGAAAAGACCTGATAGTGAAAAAGCCAGGTGCCATGACTTGTGTCAGATGCTGCAAAGGCTTGGCCTCAGTGCATGACATCCGTGTGCCACATGTGCACAAAATGCAACAGGGTAAGTCAAGGAAAGACTTTCAACTTAATAAATTTATTGCCTTTGCCAGTTTGTTTTGCATTAGTAAATGCAGTTTTCTTGTCTTGTTTATTCAGACTGCTTTAGATATATTTATCTCCAAGCTAAATAAATAAAGAGCTCTCAAAAAGCTTCTCTGCGTTAGTAAGAAAGGGAGAAGGAAGGGGGGGGGGGGGAACAACAAGCCCTCACCTTCTGAATCATGAGCCAGGTCTCTGTTAATGAATTTTCTTTTCCTGACATTTGTCGGTCTCTCATTACAGTTTCTCCCACGCTGATTCTATAAACAGGAAAGATCAGTTACTTTAGAAATCTGAGGTTTGAGATTTGGTTGGGTTTGTTATGGGCTTTTTTTTTATTTAATCAGGAATATGCAAAGTTGGCATAAATTCTTTACCTTTTCAAACAGGGAAATGTTCATCTTGCAAGCCTTCAGTTTCTAACAAAAATATTGCTGAGCATCTAACACCCGATAAAAGATTCTTGTGTCTAAATTCAACACATTTCTATCTATCTATGTAGACATCTATTTGTACAATACATATAAAATGTGCTCAAGCAGCAACACAATACCAATCATATTTTTAGCATCTAAAGTATACAAACCTACACAATAGCCCATAAATCCCCATAGCATAAGCTATGCAGGAGAACCCAGATATGAAATTATAATAGACTGCTTTGTTTCCCTGTGTTACTTATAAAATTGTTTGCAAAGTCCTGAAAGAAAAAAAAAAAAAGAGGGAAAAAAAAAAGGTTAATGTTTCCCTCAACTTCATTCTTCTGAACGTTGCAGGCAAACGCAGCCAGAAACTTTGAATGCAGCTGCTGCTGCTCTCGCCTCTCTCATCCGCTAATCATGTGCATGATTTTTTAATCATCCCAAAACTGTCTTTAAAAGAACACGATGCTTTATTGCAATAACTAAGAAGATAGACTCATCTTGCAAGCAAAGCTCCCAGATGAAGAGTTGCCCCTACAGCCGCAACAAAGCAGAGACTGTGTCTGTAAAACTCCCCCACAGAAATAAGTCGGAGTCAAGTTTATAAACACCAACTTTGAACTGATCACTCACATTGGTGACCATGTAAGGCACTTGCTGGTCATAAAATCCATCCATTCTGCAGCTCTTCCACGAGTCTTAGCTCAGTGTTTTATTTACTGGGCATTTGATCTGGAGATTTCCTCGGGATCTGGACTCCAATCAGCCTAGAGGGGAATAAAAGATGGCTTTTATATTTAAAAAAAAAAAAAAAAAAAAAAAAAAAGCAGAGCAGTATGAATGAACTGCTTGCATTTGCATACCTAATTAACCTCAAAGAGTCCCATTCATAAAAACAACCCTCCCTTCTCTGCCTTCACCTGGGTTACACGCTCCTGCCAGCAGAACGCGGAGCAGCAGCACTCCGCGGCCGGCGGGTCGAGAGGCAGGGCTTTATTTACACAGCGCGCCGCAGCCGCGGGCGATCCGCGCCGGCGGCAGCCGA
>JAHLSL010000022.1:26736558-26868673 GCA_025920805.1 Petroica traversi
GGAAGTCGGCACTCGGGTGCCCGGCGCTATCCCGGGATCCCGCCGCGTCCCCTACGCCCCCCCACACCGGGTGGCGAGGCAACCCCTTCCATTCACAAAAAAAAATTATTAAATTATTTAAAGAAAAAGTTTCGCCTCGCTGGTTCCGTAAAGCAAAACACACCCCCCACGCACACGCGCGCCCTTTCTGTGGCGGAGCTGCCCCGCGAAGCGCCCGGAGGGGAGCGCGGCGAGGACGCTTCGTACCGCTCTGCTCGGGGCTGGTGGCATCCCAGGGCTTATGGTTGCTCTAGGATTGGTTTTTTCTTGTTTTTGTTTTTGTTTTATTTTTTTTGTTGGGCGCTTTTGGTTGGCGGTTTTGGGGAGGTTTTTTGGTTCTTTTTTTTTTTCCTTTTTTTTCTTTTTTTTTTTTACATTGAATCATAGAAAGCAATTTTTATTTCTACGAGGGTGACATAATTTCTAGGTTTTGTGAACAGAATTTGGCATCACCCATACACCGGGTCTAGGGGAATTTTTGGTGTAGTGGTGCCAGTACCTATCAAGTTCAGGAGTTCTGAGGACTTCTCTAACAAAGCCAGCTCTCTGTTCTTTGGACAGTGTGGCTCTTGAAAGGCTGTGTCAAAAAACTCTTGCCTTTCTGAACTACCAAAATGCACCAAAGCAAAGTGTGTGGTTTTGTAACAGCTATATTTGTTCTTTCTTTGAGCAGTGAATTCCAGGTATCACAGCAATCAGGTGGTAAATTTAGGTATTCATGACGTTGTCTTGCTGTGAGATACAAAGTTTCAGGTTTCTATGATCTGATGTAGTTCAGCATTTAACAAGTAAAGCCCCAAGCTAGCAAGTCCAGCTTCTCACTCAGCCCTTTCTGAGGGCCCACTTTATAACTAATGCTGTAATGCCAGCTAAAGAAACCTGCTTTTGCATAATTTCCCTGCAGTGGTTTTAACAATATTCAGGTTTCTTCTTCTGTACTACTTTGTTTTGAAAATTGTAATTGTTTCATTACACTGTATTCTGAAGCATATTACTTCTGCCACAACGCTTTGATTGTCCCCTTTCTTATCTCGCTATCCATACTCACTTGTCCTGTCCAGCTGAGGTAGAGGGAGCACCATGTTCCCACCACTTCTCTCCTTCCCATATGGCCTTCTCAGGGAAAACAGCCACCAGCAGCAGCTCATTTTTTTTGTGTTCTTGTTCATTCTGTTTTCACACATACCTG
The DNA here is from genome assembly GCA_025920805.1 of Petroica traversi. Lineage (NCBI taxonomy): Eukaryota > Metazoa > Chordata > Aves > Passeriformes > Petroicidae > Petroica > Petroica traversi. Next base: position 26,737,787 of record JAHLSL010000022.1, read on the forward strand.
AAATTACGAGAGAGTAATGATGTTCTAAATGTAAAAACCTATAATTTTATTTTGGTCTTGACCAAGTCTCTCAGTTGCTGTTCCTGTAAGCCACTTTTGTGATAAAATAATTGGTAACTCTACCCCCCCACCATGGGCAGCTCTCACTACACCAGATTGCTCAAAGCCGCATCCAGCCCAGCCTTGAACACTGCCAGGGATGGGGCATTTACAGCTTCTCTAACGAGGCCATCATTTTCTTATTTATACCCATACTCAGACTGGAGCAGCTGCTGAGGTTATGGGAAGGCTGTGACTACACCTAGACCCTGGGAAGCAAGTGGCCAATTTAACCCTTGGGCCAGCAGAGTGATGAAGCCACTGTCTCCAGCTGACCACCCCACCCCCCTGGATGTAGATCTTGAGCCACCCATCAAACAGCTCCCAAAATACCAGACTTTGCCACCTATTCTTCTGAAGCAAAATCAGCAATGGATTTTTTTATCTTTAAACAGTGCACTAAAAATTGTTGGTGTGTCAGTCAGCCAAGGTAAATAAACCAACATCAAGTGAAGTTTCCAAAGTTACCTCAGAGCCATCAACTATTAGGTGTCGCCTGTGAAATTCACACTGCTGAATCCCACCTTGCACTTCCCTACACCACAGCCTGCACCTCACAAAGTCTGGCACAGCACCGTGGCCACCTTCCAGCACATACCACCACCCCCCTCCATGAGCACAGGTCTGGCATTCTGCTTTACAGAGCTGTAGGAGGTCGGTGCTCTGCAAACAGCCGAGCTCCCTGTGGTCCCAGCCAGGCTGTAACTCCAAGAGAAGCTGTGCAATAAATGCATCCTGGCAGGAGAAGCTCTGTGTCACTTGCTGTTCCTCCTCATGCCACACATCTCTTCCTTCCCTCCTCCCTCTCTCTGGCCTGCTTACACGTTAGGAAGGAAAGGAAGAGTAAAGCTGTTTTGAAGCCCTCTTTATCCTCCTCATCTTTGTTCATCCACTGTGCTGACTGATACTCAGAAAAACTTCATTAACTATTAAGAGGAAGATGCTGTAGATGTGGTTCTGTGTGCTAAATTGCAGTTTTGTGTCATCATCCGTCATAACTGTCTCATATGTTACCGGGTGAAGGCATAGTAATTACTTTGTAATTTTGCGTGTTTGTTCAAAATTCTTGCAACTTTGGGTTTTTTTAATAAAGTTTTTCTGTTTTAACAACTCTTTTTAGAAAGAGTTGTTAAAACATAACTACTGTTAATAGTACTGTACTATTAAATATCTTTTATTTTTAAATAATCTTTTTAGAAACTGAAAAACTAACTTCAAAATCACTTTCATTTTTAGTTGAAAAAATGAAAGTTTTTTACCAAATTGAAAATATTTTTTAAAGTGCCGATTTTTTCTATATAGTATAGTATAAAAGCAATATAATATATTGTTTTAATATAAGAAATTATTTTCAAATCAGCTTTTCTAATAACACTGCTTTAGAAACAAGATACTATCTCTCTTTTACAAACAGACATGTTCAAATACACTACACAGCTTCACTATATATTGAAAATTATATATTATTTCCATTTCTTAATGGCAATATATATTTCACACATTTATTTGAAAGAGGACAATGAAATACATATTTTATGTTCAATTTGACACACTCTGGAACTACAAACAATTGTTGTAATACAAAAAATAAAAGTAAATCCAGGCAGAGCCAAGAGAAGATTTGATAAATACTGGTTTCTTCTGGAAAATGTAAAAAGAATTTAAGCACATTTTCAAATCGAGAAATTAACTGTCATCTTCCAGAATAATAAAATCTGAGTTCAATACGTATTAAAAAAAAAAAATACAATATTATGAATCAACTTGATAACAAGACAGAGAAATACACTCAAAAATACTTTATGATGAAAAACAATAAACCTTTTGGAAACATTCATGAAATTATGTTTATACCAAATAAAATCCTTCAGAAAAAGGATAGCCACGATTGAAACATAATACACAGGTACATTTTGAAACAATATTAAGTTAAACAAACCTTACTGCCTTTTTGAAATTGTTTCACTTTATCCATCCCTTCCAGGCATTTCCCCAGTAAACTTTGATGACACTGATGGGCCTGATAGGCACCAAAAAGGATGCCCTCCATCCAAACAATTGTTGAGCAGCAACTTTTAAAACATAGTCTTCAGAAGACTCATTAAAATAACAGCTAGGTATGTGACTGATTACAATAAATCCATGAAAACCTAATGAGATTTCTGTTTGGTAAATTAACCCTTGACCACATTTTAACCTCCTGATGCTGACTCTCTCAGAAGATTAACAGGGCTTATTTTATCATGATGTTAGTGACATATAACAAAATAGTATATAGCAGCAAAATTGAAAAGAAAAACAAGATAAATTAATAGGGCAGATACTTGCCCAACATTATGGCTTTCTGTAAAGCCTTTGTTTTAAATGCAGCATCAAGGATGAACCCTTAAATCAGGAAAAAGAAAAGTACCAGTAGGAAGAAAACACATGGGGATTATCTTCATATGTGAAACTGTGAGATGTGCAATTAAAAGTATATGCAAACAAGAATCTTCAATGAAAAAAAGGAAAGAAAACAAAGGAGTAAGCCCAGATTGACTGTATGAATTAATAGCACATTGCATATGTCATTGTCATTAGACCGAGTATTAAACAAACCTAGAGGCCTCCATAGGCAACTGCATTTCAATGTCTGTTTACCTGATAAGGCTATGCAAGGCAATTTTCAGAAAACATTTATGTATTAGGAAATTATGCTACCCAGGAAAACTGAAATGAAGATATTTCACAAAGAGTGCAAGATATTAAAAGTCAAGACAAATCTTTTATTGCAATGTGTGCCAACTATTTGCTGGACTCCAGGAAGAAGTGTGACTAGGTAATCAAGGGAGATTCTTCCCCTCTACTCTTTTCTTGGGAGACCTCACCTGGAATACTGCATTCAGCTCCGAGGCCCTCCAAACAGAAAAATGTGAACTTGTTGGAGAAGGTCACTAAGAGGATTTGAGAACCTCTCATATGAGGACAGAGACTTGGGGTTGTTCTGCCTGAAGAAAAGGCTCCAGGGAGAGAAGCCTTATAGCACCTTCCAGTATTTAAAAGAGGCCTATGAGTGACATGGAGAGGGAATTTTTACAAGGGCAGTGACAGGACAAGGTGGAAACAGTTTTAAACTGAGGGCTGCTTTAAATTAGATTTTAGGGAGAAATCTGTCACCATGAGGGTGGTGAGGCATTAGTACAAGTTTTGCAGGGAAGTGCTCAAAACCAGGTTGGATGGAACTCTGAGTAACCTCATCTAATGGAAGCTGTCCCTATCCATGGCAGGAGGGTTGGAACTAGGTGACCTTTAAGGCCTGGTCCAAGCCAAACCATTCTATGATTCTAGGAAATATGAAAAGTAAGTAAGATTAATATTTAGTAAGATTAGTATTTTCAACCTTCATCATAACCAAGACTTCAAAGTTTAGAAGCTTCAGAAAGAAGGCTTGGCAACTCACTTAGAGCACTGGCCCAGTTATTGGAGCAGAGCAACCTATATATTGTTCTTGATCTCCTAGTGGTCTTCTGAGTAATTCCTGCACCCCTGTCATCTCACTGGACTTTTTGTGCCTATAAAGTGAGACATTAGGCACTGAGTTCTTAACCTGAGAAGTACTGTTGATAATAAGTCTATTACTATTGATTGTGGAGATTTGGCTGCATCTAGCTCCTTGGTTTGTCCTAATCTAGTTCCGTTTGAACCTTTGAGGAGCAGAAATGCTTCTCATATGTATTAATTTCAATGACAATTACTACACAACAGGAGTGAATCATCTAGAACTGTGAATCCATGATGGGGATGAATTCTCTACTCTGTATGCCTGCAAAACCAAAGCATCAGGCATTCCTCTAGTGCAATGTACTAGAGAACAACTTTTTGACTGAGTTGTATAATTCATCTTAGTCCTATCACAACAATACTCATTTCCTGACCAACTGAGAAAATCAAAATAAAATAAAAATTATACTAGCTCAGGACTTAATATAGCAATGTATGAGTCACTGGAAGAACAAACCAAGTTAAAACATGTAAATGTAAATTGCAATAGGTTCTTGCAGGGTCAGTGGAGTTTCCAGGTTTCTCTCCTTGCAATTAAATTAGTGAAATGGCCAGCCATGATTAAATTATAATGAATAGCCAAGAAGTCACTTGAATATCAGGCCAGTAAAAGAATTTGCACATAACCCAAATCTCACAGATGGCTTTAATTTGCATGTCCTCCTGTACAGATACCAAGAGAGAACCATGCAAGCACTTCAGAATCCTTCACATATTTCATGTGAGTTTTCTGCCCCACTGTAGTTCATAGAGGTTGTAGAAAACTTCAAATCTCCTGATGCAGTTATAGTCTAAGGCAAACATGAATGAAGGAACAGGAAGGGAAATGTTTAAAGACCACGTTTATTAAGTTTGCTGGAAAATCTCTCATTTAGAAGTTGTTCAGTGCACATTAAATGCTTTGGTCATCCTTTAAGCCCTCCTGAAACCCAGAAGACACAAAGATGACACAACGTGCCCTTTCAGAATTACAAACTCTCTCTCAAGATCACTATTGGACATGCTCAGAGCTAGAGCACAGATATTAACATAGCAGCAAGGGGTCTGTAGGCAAAAGCAATGCCATTTATTAAATGAGTGGCTATAATGACAAAAAGCTTATGGAGTCAAAGAAGGGCCTTCAGCCTATTTCCTTTTTTTTTTTCGCAAGTACATCCACTGTGTTAGTAAAAAAATATGACCTCTCTCTACAATTGCTCTTTTATGAATTTTGATAGTTACAGCAATAATCAAAACTATTACTATTAGCAGGAAATTCTGTATCTATAGTATATCATATATATGTACATTTGAAATCAGAAACATGTATAACCATTAGGACCTAGCCATCCACTTCCACCTGCGTTCCATCCTGAAGCCCAGATGTCTGTGGAAAACATGAGTATTCCAAGAAAAGAAACACAAGACCCAAAGAAAAGGGACAAAATCTAAACACAGCTCCACACACATAAAAAGACAAGACACCAAAAAACAGATATTGATTACTAATAGAAAGAAAAAAAATTAAAAGACAGAGAATAGTTTTTCTTAGGGTTTTTTAAGTAACAAAGTAAAGATGATAAAAATACCAAGACACTATATAAACCAAGACACTAGTTGAAATGCACATTGTAAATGTTGTTTCAGAGAAAAATTCTGCCCCAATATCCAGTTAATTAGGAAGTGACTTTGCTATTAAGAGGCTGAGGCATGTGTTGCCATTGGTGTTCAGGTGAGGAATTTTTTTTTCCATTTGCTGTAGGGCATGTATTTGTTATAGAGTAGGTAATGTAGGAGAAACAGACTATATTAACTTCTGTGAAGATAATTAGATCATAAGCATTATGTTCTCACTTTTGCTGTATTTAATATGTTCTCTATTTTTAGCTGAGAATGCCTGCCTTCCTAGCAGGGCTTTGCTGTACCTGTGAAGGTGCTGCATAAAGATGGTGGTCTCTGCCCTAGAGGGCAGAGGTGTTTGTTCATCAAAACAGAAAAAAAGTGTTCTCCCTCCCACCCAAACCCAGTATCCTTGAGAGGCAGAGGTAACAAAACAGCCAATATCTGTGTATGGCTTCTATCTGTTCCAAGCAGATGCATTTTAAATTAGATGTTTCAAAGCAGCATTTGAAAGAACACAATATATGAGGTTCTTGAGCTTTCCATGAGAACTTTTCCCATCCAAAGCAAAAAGCAAGTAAAAATGTGGGGCACTGCAGGCTGTCATTATGGCTTTTATGACTGTTAGAGCTATTAGGTAGCTATCTAGAGCAGACAATCTCACACTCAGGTTAAACTGCATTGCAAAGGGCCAAAGATGGGGTGCATCTATGAAAGGTGATTGAGGAGAGCATGGAAATCAGAACAGGTTGGCAAAACAGACAAGGAGCTAGTCCTTGGTAGCACTACATGGCACAAGCAGGCAGAGATGCCAAAAGAGAAAATGAAGTTCAGATACAAGAAAATTGCAGGTAGACAGTGACTGGGAAAAGCCAATATTTGCAAGGTTAAAATTGAGGACTAAACAACTGCATTGAGTCATGTGGTAAGTAAATTCTTTCCTGGGAGAAAATGCAGGGCTGGAAACAAAAATCAACAAAAAATGGAGACTAAAATTATATATACAGATGTAATAAGATGTCCAGGAACTACACATCCGAGTCCCACCAGACAAATTGTGCAAGTCTACAGAAACAATAAATGACACAAAGGAGATACCATTTGAACCCTTAGAATTATAAAACACAGAACATTTAGAAGCAGGAAGTGATATTTTCATTTGGTGAATTTAATGTGCTTAAAAACTTATTTTTGCACCTCCCAAAATCTGTTCAAAAGATAGGAAAGAATAATTACGCCTGTTTTTCAAAAAAGGAAAATTAGGCTCTTGCAAGTATAGCAAGGATCAATAATAGGGACAAATGTTGCATGCTGGGAGGAATTCAGTAATATTCCAGGACTTCATTTCTTCTTTGACCTAGCTATATTGGGTCACCAAACTCAGCTCTGATGTTAGAGGCTTCTTCCACATAGAGTGCGCAAGGTTACCATTATTCACAATTTTGCAATTCATTAGTTTTCAGTATTTGGAAAAAAAGGGGAGAAGGGAAGAACATGCAATCTTTGAATGTTAGGATTTTCATTTTTGAAAGTATTATGTTTTAATAAGGCATTAAGTTACTGGTTCTTATTAGATTTTATTTTCTCCTAAATTTTTTTTTTCCTGTTTTGAAGAATAAATAATGTTTTAAAATGTCTCACGTTCAATCAATCAAAGAACTGAAAGCAGGAGGTGGAATTCAAGCCTGGATATACATATATACATATACAAGGGCCAAATGGGGCAAATATGGTGTAGTTCCACCTGCAACTGCCACTGTTACAGCTACAGGTTCACCATAGGGAAGCAAGCAAGGTTAAAAGACTGCGGGTTAAAGGAAGCTGCCAAGCTCCTGCTCGCTGAAATATATTGCTGTGAATTCATACAGTTTTAGTCTTTCCAGGACTGTATAGCCAGTCACTTCCATTAATGCATATTTTTAAAAAAAGGTTCTATGACTAAAAGAATAGATCTTCTGAGAACTGTCTGTTGCCTTAATAAGCAAACAGCGTGTGTACTGTCCCAAAGAGCAGGAAGGATTCTTTTAGAGTAGTGACATTCTATGGTCTTATCTTCCTTTCTAACACACTGCAGGCTGAAAAAAAATACTGAAATTCTGAAAAACTCTTTTTACCTAAGAAACCCTCATAACCCATTCTGTTCCATCTATTTCCTTGAGCATATTATTCTGCCTATTAATTCTGATCATAAAAAGTATAACATAGTAGAGCAGAAATTTTTAAGACAAAGTCTGTATAATATCATCTTTTGTTTTAAAGGAGGAGAAGGGGGTAGAGGGAGAGAGACTGAGAAATCTTCCACTGATCTTATTTACTCTTTACTGTACCTTCTTATTTGTTCTCTTAGGTTGGCATAGTATTAAATTGGGTGGTACCCACTCCACATACAAGTTTGGAAATATCATAATCCAAGGCCTAAAAGTAACTGAAGGTTGTTTGTGAGGATCAGAGTGTCTCCAGGAAAAAAATGTACTGTTGTGAAAAAGATCCACAGGAGAAGCTGCTTTTAAAATACCATGCATTGTAACAGCAAGTGCTGCACAGAGTCCACAATTTTTGAAAAAGACTGTAAAATAATAACAACAGCAACAACGGGAACCACCAGTTCAACAAATGCCAGTTAGTCTGAATGGAAATTTTCAAGTGGGCAGCATTTCAGAAATGAAATGGCAGAACAGAGGCCAAAGGAACTGATATTTATTTGCTTGTGTTTCAAAATCATATCTAGCTTGAGAAAGAGGGAAAGACAAGAAATAAACATCTCTGAGAAAAACGGCAGTATAAAAGCTGCAGTTTATGTTTGATAGGATGTAGAGTATTTAATTACATTATACCATTAACCTAAGATTTAAAATACAGAAATCATATTTGGCTTATGAACATAACAGGCATGACTGGCATTCCTTTTTCCAATTTTGGTTTGGGTTCATCTTTATTTATTGTAGCTTTAGTTTCAAGTGCTAAGTTTAGCTCTCTTTTAATGTTGAATGCTATCTTTTTTTTTTTTCTTTTTAAATTTAGAGGGCTGTACTACAGTTTGAACTGGAGATTAATTAAACTCCTGATAAATCATGTTCTAACAGGAAATATTGGAATGGCCAGACTACATTTAAAAAGAAATTTTAAAATCATCTTATTCACTTAGAATCCAGTGCTGATTAGAACAGAAGTTCAGAATGACATGAAATTCCTCAGATTGTAGATTTGCCTCAGAAAAACCCAAAAATATAGGGCTCCTTATATCTAAGATCACAATCTCTGCAATCTGGTACTTTATTCAGGATATTCCTGTTGCAAACTCTATTGGAGCTTTATGCTTTTGATGATAGCCTTAGGAAGAAAGATGTTTTCTACTCACATTTTACAAAAGAAAGCTCAAATTTACTAAGCACAGTCCCCTGAGTCACTGTGATTTTTTCCCCCCCCTTTCAGACAAGGATGATACAAATGAAAACATACCTGAGTTACAGAACTTACTTTCTTTCTTTTAATGTTGATTTGTTTTATCAACTCTGATTACTAAATTTAATTCTGTAAATCAAATCAATGGCAAAAAAAAATGTATCAAGTTTTTGAGGGCTAGCACTTTACTACAAGTCAAAGAAAAGCCTTCCAAGGAGGATTTCTAAGTTGATATAATAATTTTGCTGCCTTATGGTCGGGGCTGGATGCCATTCTTTACCCTCAAGGTCTCTTAACAGGGTGTCAAAATATTAATTTCAAAACTTAAAAGGTACAGGATGAACACTACCTTTGCCTTCCTGAGTAGTCCATGTCATGGCCATAAACATTCCATCTTTGGTTCCTCGGATAACATAGATGAAAAGGAGCAATAATATATAAGAAGCACCTATGCGCTCAAAAGCTAAATATTCCACTCATAGCTCTACCCTTAAGATAGTAAAAGAGGGTGTACATGACATATGCTGGTTAGTTTGATAGAACATTCTTGGACAATGTTCAAAAGCTAAGCAAAAAGGAAATTGTTACAGCCATGTATAATACAATTCATACACAAGGATTCTGCATTTATATACGTAAAGTCAAATTAGTTAAAAATACCATCAACAAATTACAATAGCAAAAAGAGAAAATAATCAAGTATTTTGGCTAAATCACATAGTAAAAATATGGATGTCTATAAAATGCATATCTATATTCTGAAGTTTAATACTGCTTCCACACCAGCTACTGCAAAAGCGGAGCAAACGAAGCCCTGAAGCTGAGAGCTTGAAAAAAGTAATTCGCAATTATTTTTTCTAAAATAGATGGGGCTCTTACCTCTTAAAGATAACCACTGTCAGGGGTGCTGGCCTAATTTCTGGTAAACAGTAAATAGTACAGTAACAAAGGATTATTGAACTAGTGCTTCTCTAATTGTTTTAGCGGCCATCCCTACTAGAAAAGAGCAACTGTAGGCTGCACAGGTTTTTTTTTTGTTTTGTTTTGTTTTTTACAGCTTAAGTCACAAAAAAAAAAAATGAGGTAGTATCTGTAAATTCCTTCAATAACTTTAGTAAAGGTATGTGATTTCACCATATAGAAACTGATGGTGACTTGTGATTCTCCAGGAGGCACCTAATGATACAGAACGAGTTTCTGCATAAACTAGCTTAGGATCTTCAATAGTCTTTCCATGCCACTACTATTCTGCAACAGTGTGGTAAGTAAGGACTGTTACAGATAACTTACTATAACTTTGAAGGGTTTCTAATTTATTCTGTGGCTCTTTCTAACAATAAGTCTTTTATTTCATGTGATGCTGTCAACTAAATGTGACTTTGTGGGTTGTAGAGCCTATCAAATGTTGCAAGCTCATTTAGAAAGCCCTTATCAGAGCTTAAATTCAGAGTTTTCTCCTGAAAGCATAAGCTATTAACAGAGCTAAGAGAGACCAAATACTTCTGGCATTTCCTTAAAAAAAACCCCAAACAAATGCAAACACATCATCTTGTAGGGAACTGAGCACTTTGGGAAAATGCTGGAATGGCAACTTTAAGAAGTACCCACACTGTGCCTTTAAAAAGTAGCAGTTTATATTAGGTTTAATATAGCAGGGAAATCTGTGCTGCCAGTACTGGCTGACAAACATCCCTCAGCTTTTCCAAGAGGAGCATGTCTATGGGAATAGTGCAGTTGACTCTTGATGAGCATTTAGGCTTAGGCTTCTGAGCAAAGACTGTCAACTGAAAAGGCCAATTACACTGGTGCTTTTGCAATACCACTAAACACCATTTATTTTTTCTGTCCAAATATAGCATTTCTTATATTTTTCTTGCTTTCCATATAAATATAATCTGCTGTTCTGAATGCTTAGTAGTGTAATATAACAGGAGCATGTTCAGAAGACCTCTCTTACCTGTATCAACATCTCCAGAAGCAACTCTTGCAAAAATACTGCGCACCACATTAGAGTGAAACACTAAACATAACTCACCTCATCATGAATACAAAATCACATTCATCCTATTTATCACTGTTACAATAAATTAGTGAACAACAAGAAGGAAAAAAAAAGGCTTTCTTGCTTACTTAGATTAATGATGAAAATGTCATGTTCTACATATTAATAGAAGGGATTTTTAACAGTGAAATAGAAACCATTATTGTAAAAGACAAAGCTATCGTAAGTGTTAAATATCAAATAAACCAGATTTAGCAACCCTGAAGAAGAGATCTGGAAAAATTGCATGACCTGGACAATTCACTCCATAGTCATCAGCTGAGTGATTTTCAACATGATGTGGGAGGATGGTCTCATTTCTTTTTTGTTTTTTTATTATTATTCTCTTTTTTTACGAAGAAATAAAGTTTAAGAAATTTTTAATAAATGAAGAATTTAAGATTAAAAAAAGGCTAAGAACCTTGGTCAAATTTTGTGAGTCAGTCTTGGAGCAGGCCACATTTTACTAATTCTAAATCAAAATTTACCATGTCAATATAAATTTGACACAAAAGCTCCTATTTTTGTTGTATTTAATGATACTGGTCTAACTAGCCTAACTTTTATTATTTTTCTTGCTCTGACTAAAATTTCCCTAGGTATGGCAATTATGTAGAACAAGCTCAGAAACATTTTGTCTGGTATGATAACTAAAGTGCTGTACTGGGTAATGTCTGGTGTAACTAAGACTAGTGGGGTCTAGAGGTCTTGCTATGGGACTAGGAATGCACATACAGTTATTTAGTTTTGTACCAAAAGCAGAAGGCAAACCTTTACCATATCTACAACCTTTATGTTCACTGAAAATGCAAAGAGGAAGAACAGGGAGGGAAGGGGAGGTGTAAAATATCATCTGGGAGGCCTCATTTACAGGAGTTATTTTTTTTTTCTCCCCAGAGGGGTGGGCAAAACAAAAAACTTGTGCAGTAAAAAATAAAATTATCATATCAACACTAGATAAACAGAAGAAAAGAGCATAAGCAAAATAACAGGTAATTTACATTTTTACAGTGTGAAATTTTATGTAAGGCTTTCATATAAGACTTCACAATATCTGTGAAAAGTTTTGTAAGATGTTGATGGAGATGTCAGGAAAAACTTTATCTCACATTTCAAGTCCAAGTGATTTTTTTTAGATCTCAATTCACATAGCACACACTACTGATGGGATGGTAGCAATGATCATCTTTGGAGCTGGGCTCAATTTGGCCTGGTAAGCTGTGTTAATTGTGAGCTCCGGTTCACCTGCTTTGCCTAGTATTTTGAGTAAACAAAGCCCTTAAAGTGAAAAGAGAATGAAATTCAAATATTTGTGAGAGTTTTATGCAATATGGTGTATTTTTCTTTACTACAGCTGAATAGAATGTTTGTGAAGACACAAAGAAACAACACAACAGAGTGCATTGTATTCTTCTTGACCATATCAAACCAGACTCCAAGAACTTTTCCATGCTTCCAAGAAACATCACCCACAGGAGGAACATAACCCAGCATGCTGAGGGATAGAAGCTGGGACCTCATCCCTGCAAGTACGAGTCTTCGCAGATTCACAGTTTAAGTGCTTCTGAGAACATAGTTTAGCTCTTTGGTGTACCACAAGTATGCAGCCGTTTTGTTAAAAAGTCCCAGCTGTATAGTAATCAGCACACATTTTTAATCCATCCATTCTCTGTTATGAAATGCCAATAGAGCATAATAGAGAATTTTAACCAGCATCCACTGCTTTCAGTTATAATCTTCACTTGAGGCAGCTCTTCATTTCTGTAGGTGGTGAACCAGTACAACACACAGAACCAACATGACTGTAAGGCTTGGATCTCTAACACACATTACAGAGTGATTTACTGGGACAGAGGACTTAAAAGTAGGAGGATGATAAGGATGTCACCCTTTCTCAGTAATGCTATTCAGAATGACACTGTCCTTGTTGAATAATACGACAACAGTTAGGATGCTACACAGCATACCTCACCCTGCCCTTCCACATCACAGCCACGTTCAGCCCTAAGAACAGAGATCGACCCTTGGTAACACCCCACAGACATTTGGTGTGGAAAGTTTGTTATTGGTGGTGGTTTGTTTTGTTTTCGTGGAGTTTTTTTTCAACAGAAAAACCTGGGAAAAGGCTTCAGTCTGCTCTCTTTTTTAAAAAAGTAGTATTCCTAAGCAGTAGAAGAGTTTTTTAGCAGCACAGGCGGCTGTAAAATGGAATCTGACAAAATGGTCTGTTATTTATCTGCACAATGTCATTCCAATTTTGCCAATATCTTAAGGCTAACTTCCTGCAACTTTTCATTGAAGTGAGTGCTTCTCATTTCTCCTCTTTGAAAATGAAAAGCTTTACATTTTTAAAGGTGGGGGTGTTTGGAATAAGCAATATTATTTCAATGAGAACCTCAACTATTCCATGCTGAACCCCAGAAGGTTTTTCCAGCCTTATAATGCCTGATGACTTGCTTATGGGAAAGGACTAATTCCCCTTTTATCTGGAAGTTTTCCCTGCCCAGTACCCAGCAGTTGTGCCAAAGCACACGAGTGTCCCCTTTCCAAACTACATGGCTGTTAACAGACTGTGACATAGAGACTACAGAGAAACAAGACAGATAAAGAGCCTGCGAGGGAAATTTCTCTGTCATGAAATCACACATATGGCTGGGCTTTCCTCTGAAATCTCTGAAGAACAATCCAGTTTTTAGACATATGGGCATGGAATGCACCATTCTGTCTGTACATGTGAAATCACATTATCTGTACTTGAGCTATCCTTGTTATTCACCTGGATATATTGTGCAACCCACCCTCTGCCAAAAAGATGCAGTGTGAAAATATTTAAGGATGGAGATATTTACAAAACATTAGAATAATTCATCGATGAAAACTGACAATTGTGACTTAAATTCGTAAGACAAGTAGCATTTTTAATAATAATAATAGCAATAATATTAATCCTAAATTTAGCCAATTAATTGTGTTTTTTAGTAAACCACAGAACAATCAGCATAATTTTAAAATTTTCATTATTCATAAAAGTAAAATTGCTGAGTTAAAGATTCCACTGCATTCCTGTCTACGTGGTTCTAACCAAATCAGATTATAGCTTCTGTAATCAAACATTACAGTTAACCCTATTCAAGCTTCTTTTAGGGACTAAATTGTTAACAAAAAAATAGAAAATTCTTAAAATGTTTCTGAAAGCTAGTACAAACAGAAATTGAAAACAACATCGGTAAGCACACCTGATATTGGAGGATTGATTTTTAAAGTTTCATCACAAAACACATGAATATAAGTTTATGTGCCTATAGTCTCTGAATTTTAGTCTAAAAATGAAGCTCAGAAGTAATTTTAAAGTATCTGAGAAATTTATTTAGATACATACATGTGAAAAATATAATTTTTGTTCAGAGAATTCATTCTTACAACTCTTACACAAATTGATTTAATCATTATGTTTTGGAAGTAAAAACCTTCTATTCAGAGAGTTAAAACTATTATTTTGACAGATATAAAAGATGCCTAAAGACAGACAAGAAACTCCCAACCCATACCAAAATCAATTGGGGCTATGCATTACAAACATATTCAGCAGCCTAAAGACAAATATAAATACCATAATATCAACAATTTGAAAAAAAGTCTGTATTATCAATTTATGTGAATTACATTGTGATCCCTGTTGGGAAATTTAATCCACATCTGTTCAAGCAAGTAAAAATGCCACTACTTCAGAAACACTTCCACATAAAAATCTCATTGTACAACAGCTGTGTTATAGACTAAGTACCTTAATGGAAAAAAAAAAATCTTTAAAAAAACCCTGGCCCAATAAAACAATAATAACAACAAAAATAATTCAGAATATACCACAGGCTAAATACCATTTTCTGTTTTGACATTTGTTTCCATGGATGGAGTTATAGGAATTTTCTATCAAAATTTCTAGGGATTTTGAGAACTATTTTAAGAAATAAATTACATGGAAGGAGAGGTACCATTTTTACTTCATGTTGTTATGTCTGTTGGGTTTTAAGTACTGATGTTTTTAGGTACTGTTAATTATTGGTAAAGCTTTTCACTTTTTTCTATTCTTTTGATTTGACTACATTTAAACTAGAAGAGTACTTCCTTGGAAGTTCTTGTGTGACATAAAACCATAAATATCTGGCATCTTTTTCGAAGCCTAAGTTGTGGTGCATCTTCTAAACTATACAAGTATATAAGCTTCATCTCAAGAATCCTAAAAGTGCTTAAAAATCAGTAATTGAGGGTTTCGTAAGAGCATCATCAACCCTCTAGTGATGACTTAAGAGGACTTTGAAAAAAGGTCATTGTGTAATACTTGAGAAAGTGTAACTCCTCTCACCTTCAGCATTAAAACACCTCTTCATCTTGAAAATAATTGCATAATAATGCACATGAAGCAAATAGTTTACTTCCACATATAGATACTGCATACTGAAATAGTGTCCATTGTTGGATAATTAAAAATTCATCGTAGCCACTAAATACACAGACAAGTGGAAAATTTTGATATATTGTTTTTGAAAACAATGTAATCCCAATCTATATCAAGTCTAATTCTCTAAAAGACTACAGTGCTCAAAAATTAGTGTAATTCAGTGCACTGTAGACAAGAGACTTCAAATACATGAAAGATGGTGCACTTCAGACTATTGTAATTTGTTTTAGCCCTAAGAAGGTTTACTGAACTGGTTGCACGTTGCTACTTTGGCAGAAAAACATAGTTGATGGACACTAATTAAGCTTTGTTGCAGTCACTGCTTGGCTGCTCTACTCTTTCAATTCAACACATTCACCTATACCTAAATTGACATGTAACTTCAAAAGAAGAAAGAAAGATTATGCCTATTCTATTGACTTCCTCTAGAGAAACAAAGCAGAGAGGTAGAAATTTACAATTTTTCAGCTTTGGCAACAAATCTACCTACACTTTCTTTCAAGTTATCAGGCTGTTTATTCTATCTGTCCCTTGTATCTCTATGCAAGTCTGTATTAACTTGGTGGAAACATTTCTGTTAATTTCAGAAGAGTTTAATCACAATAAATTCCTTTTTTTTTGCACCCTTTCACTACATCTTTTCTAAGTAATATTTACCCTAATGCCACAAATAAAATGGTGTGAAATAATTAGAATAAAGCTTGCCTCCATAAGTGAATTTTAAATTTGCAGTGTTGTGCAGGTGAAAGTGGGGAGCTGCTTGATTTAAACTTAGTTGGAATGGAAGCTATAGTCCCTGGAAATATTTAACATTAACAGTACGTTAGCAATTTGACATAAAGGGTTACCTATTTAAGTCTCACATGGTGAGACTTAAACCCTAAAAAACCTTAAATAGGTTTCGTTCCTCACAAAAATCTAGAAAAGAAACATAAGTCAAAGAAGAGAGCATAAGCATTAGCTTTCAATATTCAACTATCTTGGCTTGTGTCATATCATAAACATGCTTCCAGCAATTCTTAACACTTCACTTAAACCAGGCACAATAAGAAGCTTCTTACTGTTCCACTGTGAGGATGCACACTGTGACAGAGGCATTTTTTGAGAAATGTAACCCTGAATAACAGGGCTAAAATGAAGAGATTTCAGGCAATTTTGAGAAGTTTTCAGCTAATCTCAGGGTCTGAGGCACCAGAAGGGTTTGATCATCTCAAGATGCACTCCCTCAAAGAGGCTTCCAAGCCTTATGACCCCCTGTTTCACTGGACATGTCTGTAGTAAATTGCTGACATTATGCAGAGGAAAGTGAATTGAGTTCCATTGCAGCAATAATGTGGTATCATGAAAAAAAGCAGAGATGTAGACATATATATTCTTATCCCAGGTGTGTCTCAATGTTGCAAACTAATAATCACTACGCATTATACCTTGTCAATGCACTTCATTACAAATTTCTATATCTCTGCTCTCAATGGTCCTTTTTCCTTCTTTGCATCAGTTATTCCAAAGGAAAGCCTTCAGAAAATATGCAATGTTGTGGTTCACAATAAATGGAACGGATGCAATTTCTATATAGATAATAGTAATTAGTGGCTCTGTAGAAATGCGCCACTGTAATTTTTAAAGCAAAGTTGCTTTATTAGTTAACATTTGAACATTCACTAATTCAATTCAGAACAAGTTTTCCTGGAAGGTTATGTTGTATTAGAACAATTAAACACCTGTAAAATGCCTGTTAAAGAAATAGGACTGACTGTAAATGACAAATCCACAAGAATTTCTTTAATTCTTTACAGGATCTGTAACAGGATACACTCATTTTTCAGGTGCATTGCTGTCTGATGGCAATGGGGGCTTCTAAAGTCCCCCCACCTTGCAAAAATAAAATCTTAACTACTGAAATTTTAATGCTAATGCAAATTCTATTAGTTTAATTATATAGTTACTGTAAAAATATGATGCAAGAAATGCCTAGCTCAGGCAAAAACTTAAAACACATCTGATTTTCTAGTTGGAGTACACATAACTCTATGTTTCAGGACTGAAAGTCAGTCTTAGAGAATGGATACTCAAATTGTAAGAGACAAGAAGAACAAAGAATGCCAAAATAAAATAACATCATAAAATTCTCATCAATTTTTGTTCTACTGTCTTTTAAATTAATGTTTCCTTTTTCAGAACAGAAATTGCATCAACCATTTTTTACTGTAAAATACTTATCACAGCCTCCATGTACAAAAAAAAATTAATGGTATGAAAGATTCTTAAGAATTATCTTTCACATGAATGGTTTACAAAATCTAAAACAGATTTCAATTGAGATTTTTCTTCTATTTTCCAGTTCTTGTAGCTAGCAGAGAAAAACTATCCTTGTCTTTTTCCCCCCTTTCCAGTTTTCATAGGGTTACTCTACAATATATTATTTCTGGGTTCAAGACATTCATATTAAAGCTAGAGAGAGCAAGTGTCTGTGTGACATATGTCCATGTGAGAAGGACTAAAACTTGTGATATTGTAAGGGCCTCAAGTGTAGCTTAAAGAAAACACTTCCTCTCAGGGGTGGTGGAGGTTATGTAAATCCTCTTGAGGGTACCTAGTGCCAAACTGCTTGGCACAAGGCTGCCGTAGGGTGAGACTTGAGGAATTACTCGGGACAGCAAAGCTGCACTGACTAGACTACTGAAAAACCTGGATAGACTTATCAACACAAAAACATGGTAAGAATTGCAGGGGCCATGCTACAGGTGTTGGTTAACTTTTCTTGTTTTCTGTGAACAGAAGATGACTGCTTCCTTTTCTTACCCGGTCAGATTTAAGTAACAAAGGAATCAATATATAAACACTTAGAAGAGACCAGATGGTGAATGATAAATGACAAGGATCAATTTAATAAAACTATCAGGCCACAATAAACCAAGCCATCTCTGAAAAAAATTAAAAGAGATGGTTTGCTGGGTAAAGTGATTGTAATTGTTTTAATAGATTTTTAGTAATGGTTTTCATGTAGTCTGCCCTGGAACCTTTGTAGAAGAAACTGAAAAATAGGGCTGGAACACACCTCAGGAGGCTGTCTAGTCCATCCTGTGTAAGAAGTGGCACAAACCCCACACCTAACATATTTGTCTAAGCAGTTCCTAAAGCTTCCAAAGCAGAGAATCCACAGCCTCCCTAGGCCAACTACTCCAGTACTTAACTGTCCCTTATAGCAAGATTGTTGTTCTTGATGGCCAATCACATTACTTCTTGCCCGAACCAGAGACCTCTCTCTCTCTCTGAACATCAACTTTTTATTTATAAAATCCGTAACACTTTCCCAGAGTTTTCTGTTTTCCATAATAAACTACCTCAATTCTTTCAACTTTCCAGACAACTCATCCTCTGGGCCACAGATTAAAGGCAACTGGATAGAACATGGGGGGAGATGCTGCAGATAGAAATATAAAATAGTACTAATTCCAGTATTAAGATGAATATTCTACTGTCATGTTTTGAGAATAATGAAAGGACACCATAGTTACATAAGTATAAATGCTTCCAGAAGGGAAATGCCAATTTGCCTTTACAACTTTCGCCATATTTTCCTATCATTTGTGCAGGTATAATGTCCTAACTTCAGAAATGGAAGTTAAAAATCAGATAAAATAACAGTAGCTTTTTTTTCCAAAAAAAAGTATTTATAGCTCCCTGCATTCAAATGAAGATCAGCATTAGTTGCATATAGGATTTAAAATAAAGTAGTACATAGGTAAGAGGTACGTTCTAAACTCTTTTTTTATAAGACAATATTTGAGATATTATAATGAAAAGGCATCAGAGGTTATTGCATTTGTATCTATTTTAAAAATACAGCTTGAATTCATAAATTAGTATTTACTAGAAAAATCGCTTTAACAGTACACTGACTAAAACATCCATGGGGATTTTTGTATTATCAGCATTATCTTCACCATCTTCATCTACAGAGGTTTTTGGTTTTCTGAAGGGTTGTTGCTTTAAGTTCCAAGAATTCAATGTCTGACATGAAAACTGTTAGACAAAAATTGAATTTTCTTCTAATTACCATTGTTTCCTACTGATATTTTTGCTACTGTACAGTTATCACATGTACAATATTTAAACTAAGCTAGTGTCTTAAAGTATAAATTAAACACATTTTTTCTTTACTCACTTACTTTCTGATCTTTTAGCCATTCAGACTAACCACTGGTTACTGTCCTCGGGATTTGATCTTTTCATTGTATGAAGTCTAGTTAAGGTCCAAAGCACTCTTTGTGCAACTGAACTTAAGAAGATAAAGTTCTGTGGCAGGTACAAAGTATATGTACTGCAAAAAGTGAGCATTTTAAAGAAAGCTAATGTATATGCCCTGTAGATATTTTTATGATCTTTTAGACATGGTTTAAATGTCAAAGGCATTCAAAAATTATTTAAATTTACTCTGGGCCAGGTCTATCTAAATACTTATTCTATATGTGTCAATGAATGCATGTTACACTTCTGAAAAGTGACTTTTAAGGTTCCACCGAAAAATGTAATTGCAGAATTTGTATACTTTCACTGATATTGTAAATATTCCCATCTACTACACTTCCTTTGACTTCTCAATCATTATGATGACAATGGAAAAAGTTTCTATGTCATTGGGCTACTATAAAAGAAAGGCAAAAGATATTTTAGATCCATTCCATGTCTGGCTCATCTACATAGGCTGGTAACAGTCTTTCTAAACAGCAGAAATTGAGGGTTTCAGAATAGAAACTCTGTCCTTTCAATGTATCCTGTCAGTTATGAACAGAAAGCTGGTGCTGATTTTCTTCCAAAAAGAGGCGTGCTTTTTTTCTTCTGTAGTAGAAAACTGAGTGATAGATTGTGATATGTACTACACACACAAAAAAAAATTTACATGAAGACAATAGATAAGTAAAAACACCCTTCTGTGCTCCAAAGTAGCTTCCTACATCTTTGTTAGGATTTTCCAAGAATAAAGGAAGAGCAAAAACTTCTCAGCTTATCTCACCCATCCAATCAGAGAACGAAACACCGAATCTGTTTGCTGTTCCCAAGGTATTGTTCATAATTCATCTCAGCCAACATGGAATTGTTGTCCAAACTTTTTGCAAATGCCATCAATTTACTTTGTCTGAAAGAAAATAAATTCTGCTTAAGGCAGAGATACATTCAAGAATTTTACAATATCAAAGACCAAGTTGGCCGTAACTGATTTTGAATAAGAACTTCATGTTATCTTTGAAATAATGAAATATCATTTGGCAAATTGACTCTGAAACTCTTCACCTTCCTTAGCTTAAGTGAGACCTTTAATTCAATTTTATTTCAGGATGTTTTGCTAGTTACTTAAATCCAATGTGGCAATGTAGAGCTCAATGGAGGTCTTTTCTTCAGATAGAGCACCCGTCTCTCAGATGATAATAGCTTCTTCAAATACTTTTGAGGGTGCTGTGACAACATATGTGGAGACAGAGCTATGACTGTAACCTGAACTTTGGTACAGATCTGTCTGCTTCCTACCTTATTGTTAGTTTTCTTGTCTCTTCCCTGCTTTGTATACCTCACTTGACTCTTACTTTCTTTATATTGATGGAGACTTTGAAAGCAAAAAACCACTGTAAGGGCAGGAAATGCAAAGTGTGGTCACTTTCAGCATCCTATAATGAAAGAAAATTGCTCAGTATCCTTTGTGCAACATGAGGATTCATTTATTGATTCAGAGTACCATCATTATACCAGAAAATTGTGTAATATATTGCTACCTTTCAACAACACAAAGCAGGGGGAAGGGAAGAGAAGGGAGAAAAAGGACATATAAACCAAAGAACTTCTTTTGTCAAGCAAACATCATCATCATCCTGTAGGGACAGACTCTGAAATTATACCCATAGCAAGTTAATAATTTTTAGAATAGAATCACTGAATGGTCTGATTTGGAAGGGATCTTAGAGATAATATTGTGCCAAGGACACCTTCCACTAGACTAGATTGCTCAAATCTCCATCCAACCCGGCCTTGAATTCTTCCACAACTTTTCTGATCAACCTGTTCCAGCACCTCCTCTCTCTCTAAGTATCAAATCCAAACCTTCCCTAAATAATTTAAAGCCATTACTCTTTGTCCAGTTACTATAGGCTCTTGGAAAAAAAAAAAACCCTCAGCAGCTATCTTGTAGGCCTTCTTCAGGTTCTGAAATGCTGCAAGGAGGTCTTTCTTGGAACCTTCTCCTGTCCAGGCTGAACAGTCCAATTTTCTCCTTTTTGGAGACGTACTCCATCCCTCTAATCAACTTTGTGGCACTCTTCTGGGCCTGCTCCAACTGGTCAATGTCCTTCCTGTGCTGAGGACCCCAGAGCTGGACACAGCTCTCCCACTGGCTTGTCCTGAGAGAGAAGCAGAGGGGCAGAATGCTCTCCCTCACCCTGCTGGCCACACTGCTTTTGATGCAGCTCAGGACACGTTTGGCTCTCTGGGCTGTGAGCACACCCTGCCAGCTCATGTCCAGCCTCTCATCCACCAGCATCTCAAGGCCTTCTTGGCAGGACTGCTCTTCATCCATTCATCCCCCAAGTTGTGCTGATACTGGGGACTGTCCCTGGCTCTTGGATTTGTTGAATTTCACGTGGTTACCTTGGACTCCCCCGCCATGTTCCCCCAGTCCCCATCTTGTGGTCCATCCACTGGAGAGGTGTGGAAAGAGACACTGGCATAGAAGACTTTGACAAAAATGCTGTTGAGCATCTCAGCCTCCTCCTCATCTGTTACCAGTCTGCCAGCCTTGCTCTTCAGAGGGGTACTGCTTTTGTTAACCTTCCTTTTCTGGCTGACATACCCGTAGAAGCACTTCTTGTTATTCTTTGTATCCCTTGCCAAGTTCAACTCCAGCTCCACCTTGGCTCTGCCTTCTATGTGCTGGAATATGGCCATTTTTGTATTTCCTAAACTAGTCTTTTGGGTAGATAACTCTACTTCTATCTTTGCAAAATAATCCCTCATAGTCAAGAAAATGTACATGAATATCTTTCATTGAGCAGCCTCTAGGCCCAAGTAAAAAGGACACACAGAAAAACCTTCCTGATAATTTTGATAATGATCTGCAAAATGAATAAAAGCCACCTCATCATATTCTTCAATTGCCCATTCCAAAGGGTGGAAATACTTGCCGTTTAACACAATGGTTATTTTCTGTCTAAATTACCTTTCTCTCTAGGCTTTCCCCCTGCCAAGAGATCCCTTAAGTCCCCTGAGTATTATGTAAGCAGAAAATGGTAATGAATAGAACTCTATTTCTACATATCTATGAAGATATCAGTAGTTAATGACTAAATGATATTTGGGTATTCTAATTATATTGGTTCAGAGAATGTTCAGATTTAACACACTCCTTAAATGCCAGAAATAAAGGTGAGTTTATCTGCTTTTTACCACTACTCCCAGGAATGTTAGCTTATAATTTAGGGATCCTATGCCTATGAGTTAATTATCATGATAAATTATAATGAAATAAATAATTGTAAAAACACCTACAACATGGGTTTGAGTTATACCTTTTAAAGGAGCTGAGTTAAAGTTTTATCTTAGTGCTGGTGTTCAAGCAGCCTCCAGGACCTTTCTATACTTGAAAATAAAAGTCATTCAGACCTTCCTGATGGAACTGTAAAGAGCAGCAGTCAAGGAGGTTGCTCAGGTGCAAAACAACACTAATTCATATTCTGCTGCCCAGAACTGGCTGTGAAGGAAGTCAAAACAGGTGAGCAATGAGAAGTTTCTGAAAACATTTCAGAGATGGTTTGAAAGACTGCTCTGCAGTAGATTTGTTATGTGTCTAACTTTCCAGGAAAAATATAAATGAGCTCTAGCAATGTTACATTTGGTACCTATTGCAGACAGAGGATAAATAAAGATTCTCCAATAGTCTTGGCAGACAAATTAAACGGCTGTTAACCCATAAGGAGAGGGAGAAAAAATTATAGTAAAGCTCTCAAGTGTGACCTTAAAACACAGAGGAACAAATTAGGAATTATCTTTCTTGCCTAGATTTTCAAACATTAATTCAGATTTTTTTTGTCATTAGTTGTCTAACTTGCACTCACGTCTACAAAGAAACAGATAATATGCCTGTTAAGTGTCACCAAAAAAAAATAGACCAGTACTACAAGTGAAGAAAAAAAATTAAATTCAAACCACAGAAAGAGAAAAAAGGGGTTCTACCTGAAATGACCTCAGAGGATGACTTCTGCTGTTATCCTACTTTTGTATTTACCAAGCTCATAATCTGTTGAAGCATGGCTTAGCACATGTATCTAGCTGTAAGGTACCATGTGTAATATTTGGAATTTTTAAAGACACTTCCTCTGATGCAAGATATAACTCATTATAAATGCCTAGCCAACAAACATCTATTTTGCTTTTCAATGGGATTAAATAAAATTACATACAGAACTAAACAAGAATCTTTAGGACAAGGTAATGCTGCTGACATAGCTGCTCTTTAGCATTTCTAATAATAAAATCCCATATAACTCTTAGGTTTCCCAAAGGGGTAAGAAGATACCTGCTATCCAGTGAACAACTTGGCTCTAATTCCTACAGAATGTTTAAATATTCTCTTTAGCCTTCAGAGTTTTCTGGTGTCTTTTCCTTCAACCTATAAATTTATCCAGACATTCATTGTAGCCTTACCTAATATTCAACCATTATTGACCGTCTGCCTGAGGTTTTATCGATGAGCAGTATTTATTCACTGAAAAGTATAGTGATGAAGCAATAGTTACAAACCTCTGCAAGTTCTGTTCCTGCATCTAGAAGAAGGAAAATGTACTGGAAAAAACATAAATCTTTTGTGTTTCTGGAAAAACCCTCAATTGCTTTGAAAGCAACTGTTCTTGTTTTCAAAGTTAAGTATCTTGTCATCATTCACATAGTTTAAAGAGCAACTTCAAGATTATGAGTCCTGAGCTTTCTCCTGGAACTGCACACCTAATTTACACAACTTCCTTTCCCCAATGCACAGAGAACAAGATAATTACTGATTTATTCAGATCTGTCCATATTTAAGTATAAATTGTTTATAGATATTAAATAAAAATTTAAACTGTGTTCATATAATGCACCTATTGAAAGGAGCTGTGCTGCAAAAAATGTAAAGCACCAGCAGAAAACAAGACAACATGTTTAACATGTAAGAAAGACAATAAAGTAACTGAGCAGCAAACACAAGAAGTTATTTCCACTTGGAAATGCTTGCTAGGTCAGTTGTCTTTTTCTAAGCAGAGGGCATTTGACCCTTCCAGTGAATAGAATTCACTAAATTGCTTCCTGTTCCAGAATCTGTGAAACCACAAGGTGAACATCCTTAGGAAACCCAGGTAGACAGACTATGGCCAAAGTGGCTGCTTCAGGAGCTGCTTGTGCTAGTGAAAACTTGATTTGCAACAGGGTAAAGGTTGAAAGCTCAAAGATCATGAAATACAGACAAAATAACAGTACAGGTGACTCTTCTGCTTTTGCAAAACTCATATGAACAGAAAAGTACCCGAATTCCTCTTCTGTATCACAGTGAAGAAAGAAAGTTCAAGGAGAAAAATATTTATCTTTGAACAGAAAAAAAAAATTAAATAAAAAAGCTATCCTGCTAGGTTGTTGCTAAATTTCTAACTTGACAAAACAATTCTCTCACAAGTAGTGCATATATAAGTGGTAAGGCTTATAAGATAAAGCAGAAAAAAAGGCCTTTATGAAACAGAAGTTTCACATAGTACATATTTCTGGGGTTTGAGCAATTTCTGTCTCTGTTTTGAGATATCAAATGCTGACTATTAGGTGGTAATAATCAAAACATACGTGGAGTTAATAAAATTGAAGTTGAAATATGTGTCAATCTGCTGGCAAGTAAATTAAAAGTTTGGGTTGAAATGATGCCTTCTGACTGCTGCTAGGCAACCTCTGGACAGCCTGCAGTTATGTACAGACATCCCATTGCTGATAGTGCCCAACCTCACAAAAACATTAACAACATAACAATGAGAAAACCACACACATAATTCCTGTTAGGTATTCTTTTTTAAGTGTAAACTTCACATAGGACTTATTAAATGTTTAGATGCATGGACACCTGAAATATTAGGTAAAGCAAATATTTCTAAAATGGAATATACATGTAGAAGTATTTAGTTTAGTTTTAGGTCAGCAATTTTATCAACAGTTATATATATCACATGAAATAAGTACCCAATTGTTCATTACTCATTTACTTTCTAACTAAGTTTTTTAGCTTAATATACAGAGGCTGGATCTGAGACAGTCCCAGTCACAAATACTTAAAAAAATACCAAGGAGCCAATAAAAGATATTTTTAAATTATATTCTTCATCTAGGAAGATAGCATAATTTTATTTTGTCCATGGATTTGGTGGGGTTTTCTAATTACTTTAAAAGTTTAATTTTTATTACATTTTTATGTGTTCTCTAGCAATAGTAACATGGTGCTTGATATTAGTAGTAAGTTTGTACCCAAGACTAACAACTTGAACTGTACTACCAATACTTATTTTGCCTGCTCTGGGTATTAAATTTTGCTGTCAAAATCTTTAAGGCAGACTGTTATGTACATGAAGTTTCTGCATCTATTTTTTCTTGTACCGTAGGAATAGGATAACATTTGCATGGCACTTTTATAATCAGAACAACTTAGTTTTAATAAATAGTTTTGTTCTGTAAATAGCTTTGTTGACAATTACACAGTTCACCTAGAAATCTTGTGCCTGGAATTTTCATTGATGTCTACCTGTAGTTCAATGTACTGCAAGAGAAACTTCAGGAAAACACATATTCCTTTTTAAAAATAAATTTCTCTTTCCCTGCATTGCTAGCAACACAAGCTCTTCTCTAAATATCTCCATTGACAAGCAAAGCAGGAGATATTGTGCTTTAAGGAACCGTTTCCTTGGCTGCTCCATGTATTATATTTATCCAACACTTGCAACAGATGCACTGATGTAAAAAGTGGAACTGAACTGAGTGAAAAGGTTGCTTACTGTGCTGACACACACAGAGACTTGTGTCCCGGGAGCTTGCACCCTGAACCACACCAGTACTGTCATATTTTCCTTAACACAGCAGGGACTAAATTTCCCTGGGCTATCCCAGGACACCTTCTCACCCAGCCTAAGGAGATCAGTAAAAGATACAATCACATTGTAAACTTCTGTTCTCAGAAATATTAGTCAGGCTGGTAGAACTCCTGAACTAAAGCAGACCAAAAAAGATCTTAGTAGGCTACTGTGTGACCTATACACGCAGGAGAATGTGAGTTACATCTGTGCAGTCAACCAATGTAATTGAAGAGGAGATCTAGAAGCACCGAAGAAAACATTAAGTCTGCACACTCTGAAAATGCTCTTCTTTATGCTTGTTTCAAAACAAGGAACCAACTAGACCCAACTCATACCTAGCTAAAAATGCTTATCTTTCTAGTGGCTGCACAAAATGTTTAACTGTGTGTATTCAGGATAATTAGGTTTCAACCACATTAAATACAAAAGCTATAGTTTGGGGATCTTTCTTCCTTCTGATCTACTAAGTAGGAGCTACAGTCTTAGAACGGTTATTGTTCCCAGCAGGATGACAAATCTCACCCTAAATTTAGAGAATCTATATTTAAAGTCTGAAACCTAAGGAATCTGAAGTTTTCAGTAAGAAGTTCTTTTCTGTGTAGCATTTTGCACACAAATGTGCTTGACTCAAACTAAAATAGATGCCACAGAGTCAGACAGGAACCCAAAAGTCCTCCTTGGTTATCATTGTCACCAAGAAAGGGAAGTAAAAATTAAGCTTGACTCATTATTCTATTAATGTAGAAAGCAGGAAGGAAGCCAGTTGGTGCCACTGGAAAGTGATAAATACAGTAAAGCAGTCCGTCAGTCTCTACCAATTAAATGAATAGGTACACTTGTAGTAAATAAACATGTGTGATAAACCTGCTGAGTTGTAAAATAGCATTCATACATTGTACAAAGCTGCTTTAGAAGTTCTTATAAAGGCTCTAAAAAAAAGGATCAATTTTAATAGAGTAGACTCTACTGAAAATTTCTGAGGTATCAGAAATTATCATTAAGGAGTATACCATTTTTGAATGGTTTAATTCAAAGCTGACATAGAACTCCATAAGTTCTACATGCTTATTTTAACTAGGGGTATGTGCCCTCAAACTGAAAGCTAAATGATGATCATAAGGCTTTTATTTCCAATTTGTAGACAAATAATTTAGTTTGATATCACAATGTTATGCAGAATTAAGAAATGGAGAAATGGATTGCGAAGCAATTAACAATGGTAAGGGTTCTAAAACAAGCTTAATTGGTATTTCATTCTAATTTCACTTAAAGGTAAAATACTTAAGTCTTGTTATCAGTGTTGTCATCAACTTATTATCCATCATTAACTCCAAGTTAAAGCTGCTGGCTGACTTCTGTTACAATTTCTTACTGTTTTCTTGTCTTAGACAGTAGGTTGTACTATTAGGTACCTTGCTGCATATACTGGAGTGCAATAAACTCATATACACATTTCTCTTTCTCTAGTAAAACCCAGAAAATGTTTTAAATGTTGAAATAACATCAAAAAAACAACTCCCCAAAGCACTCAGTCTGCCAGCAATGCAGTATTTGGATTAGAAACAGTTTCTTGAATGCAAAAATTGTCAAGGTGGAAACTGTCTACTAGAATTAGCACACTAGGGAATTCTTAAAGAACCAATAATCAATGATCTTTTCCTGAACTGCTGAATGAATTTAAACCAGATGAATTTAGATCAGTTGGCTGTTAGGAAGAATAAACCCCAAAATCTAAATTCCTTTTCACAGGTAAGATTTTGTTATAAATATGAATCAACTACAGTAGTTTGCCTCAGTAACAGCAGCCATTATTTCTATGAGTGATGTCCACAAGCTAGATATCAAGGGAAAACTTTAAAAATATCCCAACAATTAAAACTTAAAGGATATGCAAAAGAAAGAATTTCTGTTGCTGCTTATGAGTATCTGCTTTATGGATTATCAGAAGCCTTTGCTTTCATAGGTTGGTCAAGTTTTCACAAGCCCTAAATGCATATACAGAGGATGATAGAAAACAAACGCTACTACAAATTTTGAGGTAATGAGAACAAAAAGTACCAGTTACAGGCAGATTAAAAAACCAAACTCCCCCAAACAGCAAAACAAAAACCCCCAAACCAGCCAACTAAAAAACCCCCCCAAAACCACAAAAAAAACCAAACAAACCAAACAAAGAAGCCCAAAACAAACTAAACCAACAAAAGAACCCCACAAACAAACAAGAAAACAAATAAAAAAACAGAAAAAAAAATGAGCACTAAATGTTCTCTCCTTTTTTTTTTAACGTTCTCATTTTCCATGTCTAGGAAAGGAACAAATCAAGATCAAAAGTACACTGTGTTCTAAATTAAGACAGAGATGAGTGAAAATGTGTTTTTGTTGTGTGTTAAATGTGTTGAAGGAAAAGTTTGAGAAAGAATGGAAGTCAGATTAGGAAACTGAAAATTCAATAATAGATGTTAGATTAGATTGAGTAACAAAATGTCTGAAGCACTGATGTATTAAAAACCCAACCAAGCAACAGAGAAATCTAATGCAAATTTATTTGCTGCTCATAACGTAATGTAATTTGAACAGATAAGCCCATTCTGCCAGAATGCCAGAAAATAGGTTAGTAAACACTACCTGTTTGAGCGTATCTGTGTCTTATCACAGCCTCACTGCTGCTCCCACCAGCACTGGAGCCTGTCCTCTCCTGAGCCCAGGGTGTGACCAGTCAAACTACTAATTATTCATTGAGAGAAAAGCTGCCTTTATGATCCTTCTCCCCCCACCCACAAAAATCCCCTCACACATGCCACACACACACCTTCCCAAAGTAAAGAGCATAAGAATACAGGTGTCTCAAGGAACAAACAGTAAACAGAGTAAGGTTTCTATTGTGCTTGCTATTGAACTACTCCTATTTTTGCTCCTGGGCTGACAGAAGCTCAGGGCTGACCCCAAGTTAGTTGTTTTCACGGTGCTTTTCCTATCCTTCCCAGATTCTCATTGGCTAATAACAAATGCAAGGCAGGACAGGACCACTGACTATTTATTCCAGAGAGGGAAATTGTCACTGCCTTTTTAGGTTATCAAGGGAAATAGTGCTCCTCTCCCTCAGCAGCATTCAATTTGTGACTCCAGTGACAAAAAACTGGGAATGGACCAAATGAAGTAAAGAAAAGAAATTACTCTTGCTTCACTTCTCACTGCCTTGAGTAGTGGGCCAAGTACATTAGAGAGAAGCCTGCTTGTACAAAGGGCTGATGTAATGTTTTCCTTCCTCATTGATTGAGGGAGTAGGAAGAAAATGATGGTTTGCAGCTTGTCTAATTTGCTACGACTTAAGATGCTGGTCAAAAGGCAGCTTGTATCAAGAAAAGAAATTTAAAAAAACCCAACCAAAACCCACTTATAGTGAATAAATCAAATCCCACAGTCTATTCTATGCCAGAAGTCCATCAGTTCTCTTAGAGCACTGCTCCTTTTTAGGATGTGTTTGGGTAGCCTGCAGTGTACAGTAGACAGAAGCTTGAGTGAAAAACAAGGCTTAGCTCTCACCCAGTGACCAAAGAAAACTGCTAAAATGCAAAGCAGAAACAATACTGAGTCATATAATAAACAAACAGATATAGTTCTTAAAAAATTGGGTTGAAGAAAGGAGTAATCTGCAGCTGATCCTGGAACAAAATGGATAGAATAAGCAGCAGATAATTCTAAGGATGAATGTTTTTATTCAGTAGTGTAAGATTCAATAAAAAAAATTCAGAATATAGATACTCCAAATTGCTTCCAAACTTATAATACTTTTATTTTATAGGATTGTTGCATTTTAACAGATACATCTATTGGGTCAAATACTACCCAGGAATCTCCAGGAAGATTTTTATTCCCCCTCATTAAAAAATAGAT
Organism: Petroica traversi; assembly: GCA_025920805.1. Lineage (NCBI taxonomy): Eukaryota > Metazoa > Chordata > Aves > Passeriformes > Petroicidae > Petroica > Petroica traversi. Next base: position 26,767,944 of record JAHLSL010000022.1, read on the forward strand.
ATTTATTCACTTTCCAATTTTTTTAGATTTATATTCTCAAATCACTGCAACTCCTTTGAAACTGTAAGGTTTCTCATATTAATCAGCAAAATTATACAATATCTTAAAGAAACAAAAGGCATAACTTATTTTTCTGGTCCCATACTCAACTAACACGGCTTTGTATTAAGAAGAGAAGCATCTTTGATGAAAAAAAAAATTCAAATAGTTAAATGCTACCACCAATCAATTGGGGGGTGAGAGATGAAATGAACATTTTTATGTAGAAACAAAGTTACTGAGGTGCACTTATTCCAGAAAGATATTCTTAGCCTGAGGAGTGAAGATTTCAGCACCTGGAACTCATTTGCAGTGATTAAATATCTGTATTGTTACACAAAAGTGAAATCCAATTCCATGAACTTATGAAAATTTTTCAAAAAGCCTTATATTTATTTTTCGAAAGACAAGGAAGCAGAGCGCTCAAAGACTTAGAGAATGAAAGTGATGAAAACATGAAAGGTAATCTCTAAGTTTTTTTTGCCAGATGTTTCTGAATTAAAGGGTTCCAGACAGTATACCAGACAAGAAGCAATAGAAACAAGACCAAGAATAGTTAAGTAGTTTGTTGCTATCCTTACAAAATCTAAGCCTCAGTTTTCCCTCAGATTTTTGCCTTATTGCACTGGTAAATTGCTTGTTTAATTTTTTAATCATGAGAGTTTTCAAATGAGTCAGAAATTTTCCCTGATGTCTCTTGTGCACCTTCTGTGGGGCTTCTCTTTAAGTTTTCTCATCTTTTTTCTCTTCAGGTTTCAGAAAACTAAAACATCCCTTTGTTATATACTCCAAAATTTGCTGGATGTTGCCTGAATTTCTTATTGAACCAACATGAATTCCAATTCAAAATCAGAAATAGGCTGGAATAACTCACCTCTTCTATAAAACAGGTAGTAAATAGACAACCTAGGTCAAAGATAGCATTGAGGTAAAAACATAATTAGTCTATTTATAAACTTACACACAGACTTCTGCATTTGTTTATCAGCATATAAACATCCAGGATCCCAGCTTCATTGGACAGATGTTAGATGAGCAGTACCCATCTTTCTATCTGTGCCTATGAAGCCCATTTGATCTGCTTTATGGAAAATAGTTCCTTTGCTCAGCTGCATAATCCTACTCATCCTGAGTAACTAACCCATGCAGATGAAGGTGAGAAGGACAAAAAGAAAGGGTTTTTTTTAAATCTTGGTTGAAACACAAGGAAATGTCTTTCTTAACAAAGCCCTCGGGGAGTCTTTTAAATCTGAAAAACTGGAAATAAAATTAACCTGAGCAAGAACTCACCAATCCATAAATTCTAGATGCTGAAAACTGTTTCAAGGCATTGTTAAAGGGACATCACTTGATGATAATGAAGTTCACTAGACTCCGTCTAGAGTGGTCTTGACTTCTACATATATGGTAACTACTCTCTCATACATATGAGCAAGCAAATAAAAATAGCTAATTGAGCTATTTCCCACAGAAGGGGAAGAAAGAATTATTACGATTTTATCTGTAGTGGCTGAGTAACTTCTGATCACTTACAAAAATTTGGATCGTGAAATTTTTCTAAAAAGAAGTACCCCATTGCAGAAAAAACCCCTAAAAGTCATAGTCTACTGTCACAATGATGAGACATCCATTGTCTTTAAAGAATTCCTTCAAATACATGTCATCTGTTTAAATCATCTACCAAGCTACCGTCTTCCATTGCTAGCGGCCAGATTGCATTAATTTTAGCAAGCTGAGGAAATATTTAGCATTTTATTTGAAGTATTTAAGAGAAGAGACAATCCCCAAAAAGCTGAGTTGGCTCAAAAAGAACCAGAATTTTCCACTTGAGTGCAGGCAAGTGGCACGGATACTGTCATATAAGGACTTTCCTTATATGAATCCTGAATTCCAAGATATGGAAAAACGATATATTAAATACAAGTTCTGTATGTTTAGAGGCTCACAAATGAATCTTGCAGTCATAAAGATTTGCAGTCAGCTTTTGTTCTTAGACCACTGCTGGTCTTTGCAATGTAATTGAGTAACTTTGCCTTTTTGCTACACCAGATCACTCAGGTATTTTTTAAGATTTTTAGCAACTTCTAGGTAAAACCCTTGAGCAACAGAATAAATAAGAGGAAAACAGACACACAATTATTAAACCACCATTTGCTGGTTTCTTCTAAGTTCAGTTATTCTGATGTACATGGGTGTATGAAAGTCTTTTTGTTCCTTCAAGACAACAAATATTTTCTCTCATTTTGTGAAATGTAATCTAAAATAATTATTTTTCTCTCATTGTGGAGATAAAGAATAAATTTCAGTAACCCGAAATAATGTCTTTACAGCTTACGTTTTTCTGATGTAAGAGAGGGTATTACTTTTCAAGACACAACATAGCCATACTTTATAAAATACAACACTTCACCTGCATAGTACAGTTTGGTGATTGGAACCTCAGATATACTGGTTAAGGTGGAGCTTAACTGCAATGCCATATCCTGGTTTCTATATTGTCATTGTCCCTGTGCTCGCCAGGCCACCCAGTGCATCCTCCAAGATAAGACACCGTTTTGTTATTTCCTGGTCTCTCATTAGTTATGTTTAGGTCCTTTTGGCAGGGAAGTAAAGATTCATTGGAGACTTATCAACATTCAGAAAACTTAGACTGCATTACTCTACAAACTCAGGGCATGCTGACCACAGAAAAACTGTGCTTTAACCTGCATCTCAGACAGCAAAGTTTTAAGCATTGGAATGCACAGACTGTTTGAAGCAAGCCCTCAATCTGAGTAAGCTGTTTTTCTGAGAAGGTGACAAATGTAAACAAACAAACAGCACAAGAATTTGTGCTCTACATTTCAGTGGCCAAAAAAAGTTATGGACACAGTCATAATTTGTGACTACATTCACAAGCCCTCTTTGGCATGACAGAAGGTGACACCATTACTGGAGGGCTGCAATGGATGGATGACATACCATTTGATGTGAAATGGACAAAGCCTTCCTGAAAAACCTGGAAGAAGGCTTGTAGCTGCAGACCTGTTTGTCAAAGAGAACTTGAACCATTCTGATAATTGCTGCAGTAAGGGAAATCTCTGTATACAAACACACAAAATTTATGGAGTACATCAGGGAAAATTTTTGCACAGGCAAGGAAGATGCAGGGAGGGTATGCCTCCATGGCATAGCTAATACTCAGAAATAAGAAAGAACTGCTTGGAAATGCAGTTGTTAAGGATAACCTTGGCAGAACTGAGTAGGAGAGAGAGTTTAAAATCCTGAGAGACGTAAGGAAGTAAAATAGTCAAGTAAAACTTGTAGGCAGAATCACATGAGCAACTGACTTGAAGGAGGCCGGGTGAGCTGGTTGACCTTCAACAACAGAAGAAGAAGAAGAATTGTCCATTCCAATGTGCCAGAAGGTCAAGCACAGGAAGCCAGCTTGCCTGAATGGAAAACTTCTGAGTGAGCTCAAATGCTAAGAGGATCTGTACAGAAACTGCAAGCAATGTTGAGCTACCCAAAAATAATGTGAAAATATTTCTCATCATTCAGTCATAAAATTGGTAAAAGCAAAGCTGAGCTGCCAGGATGCACAAAAGCAGCAGTTAAGAACTTATTATTATCTCAGAAGACTCAGTGTAGACCCATTGCTGAATGGGGCAGAGAACTTAATGGCAGAAGACAAGAAAAGGATGAAGAACGTGATGCTGCTTTGCTTTCCTGTAACTTGTAAAGGCTTCTTTCAGGTCAGCCTCTAATGCTGTGGGACAACACTGGACATGCATTACTTGTATTACTACATACATGTAGCATGTAGTAATGCATTACATGCATTACTACATAAAATATGAAGCATGGAAGACGCAAAGAGAATTTAACGAGCAGATCCATGGAACCAGACTGAATGATCTTCAGAGGCAGCAAGTTTCAGTGAGACACTCTTCTGCAGTCACTGAATAGACTAGTGTGTGTGGGAGCTCTCTGAGGATGGAGACAGGAATGGAGATGTCACACCTGTTTTCAGGAAGGGTGGATCTGGGGAACTGTAGATTGATCAGTTTAACCAGTGGAGAAGAGAATAGGAAACAGATGTATTTAGAAGGAAAGGAATTTCCAGTTAGACACTAGGAAGAGATCTTCCCCAGGCAGGTGGTCACACACTGTAGTAGAGACAACCTAGAATCTCTACCCTTGGACATATTCAAAACTCAAGTGAGAGACCTTTGTCTAATCTCAAAGACATTAGGCCTGCAAGATTGTTTCAAGCAAGAGGCTAAGACTTGATGATCTTGAGAGGTATATATCTGCATTATCTGTGATTCTAATTTATATCTAAATTATTTGTGATTCTAATTTGTGATTTTGTTCAAGAATATTTCAAAAGAATTCACAAGGACTAATTGCTAGCTAGTAATATAATAAAATTGAAAATTGAAGTTTCTATGAAAATTTAGCAATAAGAAATTTATTTTTGAGAAGATCAAAAATGTTAAAAAAGTTAAGTGGGAAACCTATTGAATAAAATCAGTAGGATTTAAGAGAGGAGAAGATCAAAATACAGTGCTGCTACCTTTTTAAAAAATTGTATGTCTTCCCTATGGTGCAGTAGAATTCTCATGGCATTCTGCATGTTGGTGAACTAAAAAACCAGTCACTTAACATGAGTAACCCAAACCTTTCAGAAAGTAAGGACACTTCTCTCTTTAACCAGCCAGTATCTGGTGGATTTCAACAATTTGTGTATCTAGGAAAAATTAATGTGGAGCTCTCATGCATTGGTACAAAGGAATGTGAGATCTGGATGCTAATTAATTTGGATGCCTTTGAAAATGTCGCTGATGTTTCAAGCTTTTTTTTTTGTGTGTGTGTGTGTTGTTTTTGTGTTGGTTTGTTGGAGTTTTTTTGCCAGTATCAAAGGGCATTTCACAATGGGGAAAAAAAGTATCCCTAATTCTGTAGCTAAACAGTTGTAAGTGACTGCTTCATCTGTCATTTGCTCTATCAGTTGGCATTCCTGCAGATAAAAGAAGCCTTGGTGCCATGAGATGAGTAAGAAATTGGGTCCAATATAGTATGCTAAGCAGACTGATTTTTCTCTTTTACACGCCTTCATATTGAGTGGGATGTGACTGCCAAATGAAATCCAGAAGAAATAGTGGATTTGAATGTTAGCAGAGATGGGGAGGCTGGGGGGATGGGGGACAATTAACATTATCATTAAAGCTGCCTGTAGTTGTAACTACATTTCAGTCTGAATATACAGCTCAAGGATTTCTGGCATTTTGTAGTCCATCTCTTTTTTAAAATTATCTTTTATTTTGATGGTGGTGTTTGTGGATTTTTGGGGTTTGTTTGTTTTTTAAGAGAAATGCTTTGCATCCTTAGTTATTACAATAAAGATTAATTTAAATGTAATAAAATTTGGATTTAAAGATCAAAAACATAGTTCTATTGATCGAAACGGCACCTCTTAATTAGCTTTTATGTTTAACTTATAACTACTACATTCATAGCAGTCTCAAGTTCACAAGTATGCTTATATATATAGCTATACCTTTATATTTCATAAAAGATTATTATTTCACTAAATGGTGTCAGCTGGAACAAGATTTGATAATCTGCATGTCTCCTGTGAAATGTGGACAAACAACTCATTAAAAAAGCTGAAGTAACTTGTTTCACAAGCAACACTTGCCAACTTCACACAGTGCGGTTTCTAATGTAAACTAAGGTATTATAAAGGACAATGACATCAAATAAATGTAAGAAAACTATGTACCAACAGCTACATGAAATATACTGCTTAAGAACCTCATTCTGTGCACTAGGGTACTTTAACTAAGGCTGAGTGCTTGCAACCTAAGTGTCCAATGTATCACAGCCAGTTTGCTTCTCTCCTGCATATCTCTGCACTCCTCCTTGACAGTTTTGGAGGAAATGGAGGTCCTGAGAGTTAAAGTTGTAGGCTTGGTACAAAGCACCTTCTTGGCCTGCCACAAAATCCCTCATTTCTTTAGTTGTCAAATAGAAATTTAGTGAAGCCCATCAATTCAGAGAGAAATCCAAGTCCTAGCCTTGAGGCAGTTTTTCCCCATGAAACTTCCTTCCCAAAGACACACTCTTCGCTTGCTCCAAGATACATTTAAAATATACCAGGCATCACAATAGAGAGGTCCCTTAAAAACTGGAAGGTAAAGCCACAAATCCCCTGATGTAGACATTGTTTGAGGCTGCTAATGGCTATGGAAGTGCCCTTAGCTCCATCTCGCCAGTCAGAAAGGTAGCGCAGACACCCTGTGCCTATGGTTTCATTTATCAAAAACCTTGGCCTCTTTTCCTTTCTCCTTTCCCACTCCATTCGCCTGGTTGAATTCTTCCTCCAGATTTGCAAACCGTTTCAGCCTGCAGAAAAGGAACCACTTGCCAAATCCCATAGATGTACAAAACATCCACTCAGGCCCGCTCAAAGGCCCACCCCATTGGTATTCACCAGGAATAGCACTCGTCCTTTCACAGGGCTGGGACATTGTTGGTCTAGTGCTGGTCTTTCAGCTGGTAATAAATCAACTCCACTGACTCCGAGACAACTGCTCCTGTTTTCCTCAACTATGGACCTGTCCCCAGTGCCGAAACGTCGATCTGATGAGTTGGTATCTATTTCCCAAAAATTCCTTCTGGGCATTGGTTGTTTTTCTCTTCACTCTTTACACTGCTGCATGAAGTCGTTAAGTAATGTTAAACATTAGAGACTAATTTTAACTGTGAATGTAGCAATGCTTCGGCATCAGCTTTGGTAGGCAAAGGAAACGTCAATCGTGCACAAGGAAAAGATGGTCCATAAAGAATGACAGATAATAAATATGTCTGATGGGCCAAATTTTTCATAAGTCAGTGCTAGTCAATACCAAGATTTTTTTTATTAGAATAAACTGAGTACAGACAGGTGCTTAACATCTTCCCTCTCTTCACAAGAATTCTGCAGATATTTGATTTTTTTGGTAAATATTTGATGCTATAATATCTACTGAATATAATTTTCATATACAGCTCATTTCTTATTTCACCTTAAATGAGATGTCCCTTAGAGTGATTTGTTTGGTCTGCATATATGAGACAGAACCTATATTTATCTTTTTCCAGAAAATGAGGGACAGAATCTGATCTCCTTCAGCAAATGTTTTAACGAGGTCAGTTATCTTGAGATGGGATAATAATTATAGAGATACTAAGTTAAATTTTTAAAAAAGTAAGCTTTTCTTGTTCTAAGTTTTTTCTTCTTGCCCCAAGATTAATGGCTGTCTGTTTTTTTTTTTTTCTTTTTTGTCTTGTCAGTAGCATTTGGGATGTTTAGCTTCAAAAAGAAGCTTATAAAATAAGGACTTGTATGTTTTGGGTAAAAAACTGGAATTAGTATTGACTAGTATCAACTGGTTAATGCTTCTACAAATTCCCTTAACTTGGCTTAGACTATACAATAGTAACAAGAATAGAAAGAGTTGCTTAAATCTGATATGCACAACTGCATGTCAGTGACAAACATTTTGATTTCTGTGGATTTTTTTTTTTCAAGTATGTGTGATTAGGATTTCATTTTGCAAGTCATGCGCGCTGCTTCTACCTATTGCAGACAAGTCACAGTACGTCCAAACAAAATTAAATCTTTCTCTGGGATTAGCTTTCAGAGTCATTCCCACTGTTCAGTTCTTTAAAGCAATAAAACAACACACTTGCAAGATAAGTATTGCATCCTAAGAGCTTAACCCTGGTGTCTTTTTTCAGGTAAAATTCTCTATACTTGGAGTTAGAATCTTACCATAGTAGGAACAGCAAGACGAAGAACTGATACCTATCCTTAACCTGCTGTTCTAAGAGTCCTTTGGAATTTCTGTGCTAATCTAACAGCTCTTTTGTTAAACTATAGAGCAATGAGAGGGGGGTTTTATGCTTTGTGTTATATTGTGAAAACATTAGCAAATGAAATAAATGTGAATTTGGCTTTTTAGCACTTAGAATTATTCACTTTGAACTGTAAATTATTTATGGTACTCAAAGAGACACTTTGTAAATAACAGGAAAGCCTCAGAAATCAAATGCAGATTGTGGTATTTAGTCTTGTCTTGCCATCATTAACCATTTCAGTTACACAACATGTTACAATAAATCAAGCACATCTTTTAGACATCTCTCCTAGAGGAATTAGAAAGCAGCAGAAATAAATGAAGCTGTCTACAAGTGACAGCTACAAAGGGAAACCCAGAGAAGGAGTGGAAAAAAAGGTACTCCTGTGAGCAGATGATAAAGCAGATGCTGTAAAACAACAGGGGGATTGCACCATTTCTTCTCCAGAATTGATGATCGTTTGATAAACAGCTAGTCATGCTCCTGGAAAACCCTGTCCATCAGTGCATATCAGTACAAATTAATGATGACATGTCCTGATTAAACTTGCTGTGCTGTGAAATGCAATGCATTATCTGCATGGCAGTAAGTGAACAAATGCTCTCAGGGAGTAAAAGAACAAGCAAAGTCACACATCTCAGGTTAGGTCCCGAGTCATAGCTGCCTGTGGTGAAGTAGGTGTTTAATTGACAAAATCAGTCTTGACTTGTGGATTTTGCAGGCTATAGCTTTTTGTTCTGCTCATTGAAAAGAGTTGTCTTGATAATGACCTTTCTGTAAACTGTAAGTCAGTTTTCAAAACCTTTAGTCAAGCTCTGGAATCTCTTCCTCAAGCAAACCTTAAACAAGCTTGCACCCTGTGTACATTAACAAGAAGTCCCTCTTTGGAATAAACTGAAAACTTCAAACATGGTAGTGGTGAGACACCACATTACCCAACATGAACTGAGTAGGAGCTAAGCAAGTTCTCAATAACAATCTGAGAGCTCTCCCAAAAGTTCATTTTCTACAGTAAAAAGCAAACAATTTTAAAATTCTAATGCAAATTTAAAAAATTAAAAGTTTCATTTGGATTTTTCTTGTCTAATATACAAAATGAAAACCTTTTTGTAAGAGCTAGTTATTTATTTTTTAAAAAATGGAAGCCACACATTTAACATGATTTTCTTTGCTTCACTAAAGCACTTCTGACATAACTCATAAATAATTCCCTATGGAGTTGAGAAAGTTTTGCCTCTTAAAGACAGGCTTGCTGAACTACAGATCTCTTCTAAAACAGGTACGTTCTCTTGGGCATGGGAGCCAGATTTTGCACTTCATACTGCTGCTGAAAGGAAGGAGCACTCAAGGCAGTGAGAACACCATTGTCAGTACAGTTAGAGGAATCTGGAATTTCTTCTTGCATCTGCACAACACATTGATGGCTGTAGAGTCAAACCAGATGAGGCAGCTTGAAATACTTTTCAGAACAATTCCTTATCCTGATCTTACTTTAACCAACCTTCCAGGCTGGGTTCCAATCTCATGTAAAATCTAGAACAATTTAGCTGATTGCTGTGAACTTGCATTACAATGAATGGGATTCCAGTCCAAATGCTGGCATTTCTGCAAAGGAAATGCACAAGACAGCAATAGAGATATTTCCTCTGTACTCTCGTTCAGGGAACAGACTGCAACAAATAAAAAATATATATCTTGGGAATCTTGGGAGAAGTAAAATAATTAATCCTTTTAGTAGTCAGCTCTTTCTGTGCATACTACATGGTCAGCAAAAGGGTGAAAAGTAAAGCATATCCATTTCCCTGACAAAAAAAATATACAGTAAAGAAATACTGTACAGTAAATTCTTTGAAATTTTAGTTCCTATATTAAGAACATATGAAGACCTAGGAGAAGCATTAGCTGTACAGGAAAACAAAGAAGCTAGGACTGCAGCTAGAGACAGTGATGAAAAACACACTGAAAAGATTTGTCCAAGAAGGCACAGAATACCAGGAGCAATCTTTTAACTACTCTTAAATATTTTTCCTAAGTTTTATTGAATGGTGTCAGGCCAGTGGACCACATTAGAGGGATGGGGTCACCAGTATTATGCAGATTTAAGACAGTGATTGTTCATAAAGCAGACTGAGAAGGCTGCAGAAGCCCGGGTTCTTGAAAAGGCAGCCAATCCAGGAGTCTGCAGCCAGTGTATTCCCCTCACCTGCCTGCAGAGCCTGTGACAAACCAGGCACAGCCTGGCACAGGGAGTGCCCTCAGCTTGTAAGCAACCTCTAAAACAGAAAAATTAAAGACAGTGCAACTTTTATTCTCCCCTCCTTTCTTTCACCTGGACTTCAACCTACTTATTTCTGAAGCAGAGGTTTTGATTAAAGCTACCTTCTACACAAAGCACTGAACTTCAGCTCTGTTGCAAATAACACATTAATTTCCCCTGACTCTGAGTAATCTTACTTTGTCTCTTTTATCCCTGAAAACATCTTGCCTGGGTGAACACCAAAGGGAAATAACAGGTGGGGGGCAACAAAACTGAAGTAGCTTACTGGAAGTTATGACAAGCTCTGCATTTTGTTATTTCTCTTAATACATATACTTCTTTATTCTTGCAGCTTCTCCCAGTAAAGTTATGGAATGAGCTTTAGCAATGCAGGAATGGAAATGAAACAAGTCACAGAAGATAAACAGCAGATAAAATAATTAACCCATATTGGCAGAGAGAAGCATGAGATCCATTCCCTCACTATGGTGCCACACTGCCTAGGGAGGCACTTTAGGCCAGGAATCTCTCTTTGGGACCTCATGCAGTCAGATTTAGCCTTCAAGCTTTACTCTTGCATGCCCATATCACAGTTAGGGTACCTGAAAATTCAAGTCAAAATCCAGACTGAGGTTTTTCATCTTTCTTTCTGGTCCTGGATCAGGTTACTGGCAAATCAATTACACGATAAAACATTTTGAAAGGCCAGCTTCCCTGGGGTATGCAGAAGAGAAAGGACGCATGCAAACTAGGTCTATTCAACATCTTCCTGAAATGTCTCCAGTGTTGCGGGATCTGGGGTTACAGTGTGACCACCACACCTCTTCTTGTGTTCTTTTTTTAGGCAGGGTAGCATTTGGGATTTTAAAGAAGCACACCAACAGGGCCCTTGTGAGACAAACATCTTACAGTTGTCTGTTTGAGGGGAGAATGCAGAAGGAATAAGTGAAATCACCATATAACTCAGTTGTTGCTTTTAACCAGCAGAAGAGAGAATGAATGACAAAAGTTTCAGAACAGTAAATGAAAACTGTGGCAGAGTAAATCTTGCTGGGTTTGTGTTCCCTGCAGTTCATGTACAGATGGGACATGCAGTGTAATCATCAGTGGGTATAAATCCATCTGCCAACATAAAATTACATAGATATCTCTCTGTTGGCCTAACATTTAAATGGTGCAGTAGTGGATGAGAACTCCTATTGTGCTAGATGCTCCAACACCACAGAACGTGGAGTTCCCTTCCCCCATCCCTAAAAGCAAGCTTGTAATTTGAAAGCTGTTAAGTATAGATAGATACATGAGAATATGAAAGACAACAGGTTCTGATTTCTGTGGCAATAGTTACAACATGGTCTTTTTGTACATAGCTGGAGGAAGGATTTGAAGGAAGGTAAAGGAATAGCTTTGTAGACATTTCCATGGGAATTTTGATTGTGTAATAAATACGCTAAAATTGCCAAAATATTTGCTTTAATATCTAAAACTGCTGGCTAAAGAGTATTGCCACGGTTTAACCAGATGTAGATAATATGAATAAGCACTTGCCTTTCTATCAAAGAGGTTTTATGAAACAGTTTTTGTCAAGGTAGAAGTAAGTCACTAAAGGCCTCATAAGTAAAGACAAACAAATAACCTGTGCCTAATGCAACCAGAAAGGAAGGGAAGTGGGGGCAGGGTGTCAGGGGAAGAAAACATTCTGAGAATGGTTCCTGACAGAAGATAAGATTGTGAACTGACAGACCAGGAATCCCTTAGAGGTGAACTCTGAATGGATCTGAATAGCAAAGAAAATTTACAACGGCTGTGCCTGAGATCGAAATAACAAGTACTTCTAATTAGAAGTGTACGAACAAAGCAAAGGAAGCAAACTAGCAGATGGAAAACAAAGTGATGGGAAAACAAACAAAAACTTCAAAGATTGAGGAGAATTAAAACAATCAGCTATTATTTTATGACTGAAGATTAAGATAGAACAGTGATGAGCCAGAAGTCAGAGAACTGCTAAACAGCAATCCAGCTTAATGGCATGCACAGCAATATCTGAATGAAACTAAGAAATAATGGAAATCAAATAAATAAGGACAAGAACTTTGAATCTTCTCTATGTTCAGTATTGTCATGTGACAATTAAATTATTGCTTCAAGTAAACATTCTCAGCCTTCCTTTACCACTAGATTAGAGCAATGAGTTAACATTTTTTTTAGTTCTACATGAAACAGTTTTTTAAGGAGTAAGACTAGCAGTTTTTAGAAATTTTTTTTCCAGTTATGAATAAAAAGTCCCAGAAAAAGTTTCTATTTTACGTTTTAATACGGTGCTTTATGCTAACTGTTGACTAGCAATTTAATAGCACTGAAAAAATGAGCTATGAGATTAGCATTATACCTAAGACAGTGCAAGCTTGAAGGTGTGCAGTGGGTGCCAGAAAAATTACAAAACAGAGTTCAGTGTACGCAGACATCAGCTGATACTGCAAACAAAAAGCAGCATGAAAATGTAGGAAGTTGAAGATTTACTCTTGGTACACCATTTGCACACCTTAGACCTATGACATCCTAATCAAGGTTCACACACATGCCAGCTTTTAGGAAAAAAAATAATTAAATGTTTTTATATAGCACCTAGTCATGGCTATTTAAGCACTGGCAAAGGCCTGACTCACTACTGCGTCACTGCTGTTTTAAGCATAAAAGACAAGAAATCCATCAGCAGCAGCTACTTTAGGCAGAAATAATTAGGAGTGGGTTGTGTTATGCTGTACAGAGACCTGGTTTTTGCAGCACTATGTCAGGGCCTCTTAAGGCAACAACACAGAATTTGTTACCAAGTCAATATTCTGTTGAAGTCCTAAAAGCAGGGTTCAAAGCAACTAATTATTCATTCATACTCAAGTTCGGCATTACATTATCCCAGCAGGGTGATTCAAACATTAAGGGTAGATTTCTAAAGCTCTGAATAGTGAGAAGAGGCACAGTTACACACAGAATCCATAAAATTTACATGTGAATTGGCAGATGCAAAATAAAACAGTGATGTGTGAACTCCACCTAGTTGGAGCTTGAAAATTCTCATGCCTTTGAGATTCAGAGGTGGAGCTTAAGACAGGTCCTTAACTGAGCAGAACTCTTATAACATTGCTTATAGCACTTACAGTCTTTGCTAGAAAACTGGAGCCTGATTTGTTCCTTAACCTGAGAAATTAAAAATTTCCGTTTCTCAGCCTAGTGCCTAACTACCAACCTACAGAACTGAGTAGATGAAAACAGATTCTAATACAGCATGTTGAAGCTAATGCTTTGGAGACAGATATACTGGATTCCTAAGGACACAGAAGAGTGAGAAAGGAAAACATGAGCACTCTGCTGAAAGGAAGAGACCTGGTGACCTCATTTCCAGGCTAATAGTGTGGGGAATCTTCACAGGTGCAACCACTCAGTAGGTTTTTACAGAGTGTGAATGCACATAACTTCTCAGTCTCTTACTTGAACTTCTTTGCAGACATTTTAACTGGGGCAGGAACGATATTCCTAGCCCTACCACAAGACAGCAGGGATAAAACCCAGGTTTGCAGTGGCAAAGCAATCATTTCAGTGGAGTTGGGACTTGACATCCACATCCTTAACTTCAGAATGAACTGTCTCAAACAAGGCTATATTTCAATCATAATCTCCAAACCTATGACTTAACATCACATTCTACATTAGGACTTTAAATGCTCTCAAGGGATCCCCACTGATGTAGAAGAAATAGCACAGCATGTATGTAAGGGGAACCAGATCTGCCAAAATATTCTCAATCCTCCCTTATGCAGTTGAGGCTGCACATTCTGATGAGGATCATACCATAGGAACTCTCCAAATTCATTTGTGAAGAAGTTAGAATGAATAAATGACATTGTGATTTGGCTAGAAGTCCTCTCTTGCAAACTTCCACTGAGAATAGGTGGAATTGACATGTGATTTTTTTCCCCCTGCAAACCCCTTTACTGTCCTGTTATGTTGGACCAGAAGTTATCTTGGGTTCCTTAAAGCATTTTTTATTGCTCTTATTAAAACCTGCTTTTATGCTGTGCTATCATACTGTGCTTTCTGGAGGAAGCACAAAGTAGAAATAGTTAAAAATTACCATTTGTGCTATATCTGAGATAAGAAAGCAGCAGAAATATTGCACAGACACATGAGTGTTAGCAGTGGCAAGTTACAGATGTATTTAATACTTACATGTAACCCTGCATTTTTAGACAGGAGTCACCCTTGAAACTGAACATTTCAAACTCTCTGAACATTTTGAATTCTGCCTGTGTGAGTCTGACTACAGGAACTGAGCTCTGCTCTCTGTTGCCAGTACAGCTTTTCTGGTTATATCTGAATGCTTTGACTACCTCCCGTGGATGTACATATTTCCACACACATACCAAAAGGAAGCGATTGGCATCTGCCATGAGATTTATTTTATTTTTTTTGCCTAAGATTCAGCAGCCAAGCCAAGGAAAAACTATAAATCAGACTAATATCTCAACTCTTTGACAGAGAAAGTTGTTATATCTTATAATGTGATAGGACTCCCATCAGAAGGGAGCCTTATCTTGTGCCAAAGAAATGTAACATTTTCTTAAAGCCCCATTAACCTCATGCAAGTCCACTCACCTGGTGTCCCAAGATCATAAAAATAGGACTGATGATTGTCACAGCAAGAATTTTAACATCGTAGCAATTGGGTTAGACATCGGGTAGACAGTACTTAATGATAAAGGTACAGTGGCCAAAAAGGAAGATAGCAAAACTTCAGATAGTGTACATGTTTTGGGTAACTTCGACGTAAAAGAGTTCACAGATTATCTATCACACAGTAGTAGCTGATAATTTACCTGAAAGATTGAATTTAAAGACCACAGGATTTTGAGAATTACAGTGATACACAAATGCCTTATAAACTTGATCGGTTATTTTCAATTGAGTTACAGTGTCTTCTGTACCTTACAATAAAAACAAGCATTATTTCTTCCTAGTCAAAAACTTGTTTTATAATGCCTAGTCTGAAATATTCTTCTGTGATTCACTTATTTTATAATAATTAGGATAACTTTATTATGTAAAAGCCTCTCTTTGGTCAGTGACCAGGTAGGCTTGTATTCACAAATTAATCTGAAAAAAGAGAAACAACGAAAAAGAAACTCCTTGAATATAACATTTAGGAGATGTGCACCTATTGAAATACCAAAAATGCAGGGATTTAAAATAAATACTAGAATTTGATGCGCAGCCTTTTAGTCTGCTGTCTGCTGTAGAGGCACAAAGGTTAAAAGTTTCATTGCAGGATCTTGAACGAATGCAAGAATTTAAACATTTTCTTAAAGTAAAAAAGAATTGTTTGTAGTGAATTAAAAATAGCATCATTTTGTTTACTTTTTGCTTTTTAAAGTTAAAAGTCAGTTATACTACAATGCTAATCACTACATTAATGAACCTGAATTAATGAATCCATCAAAATTTTACATTTCCTTTTGACATTCAAGGACAAAATATTTTGTCATTTAAAAAATCTTATTTTGCTCTGAAATGAGAATCCAGTAAAAAAATTTATTGATCAGGGAAGGTAAATTCCTCCACACAATTTAATGATTTTTGATGAAACAGAGGTTAGGAATTTTTGACCAGCACTATTGGCAAAGTATGAAGGCCTGAATTTGCATCTCAGTCCAAGCCTAGACTTTGTATATTAGGCAGTTGGACCAAATCTTTCAAAGCTTCTTGTAAACTATTTGTAGTGAAACATTAAAAGAAAGATTTACCTATTTTTCCAGAAAAAAACAAAACTCAAGAAACAGAATAAAACCACCCCACCAGTATTCAGATTATAGTCAAAGAAAACAGTGATCAATGTCAATGAGGTAAAAGGTCCTTAATCTATCTGTATATATTGTTGTAACAAGGTCATACTACTGAGAAAAACCTATCACACCCATTTCCCCAAAATTCTCTCAAGCTACCTAAATTAACAAGTTCTTTCCTTTTTCCTCGAATAATAGGACTGAATTGAAACATATGGAAGTAAAGTTCAACTTAGATGGAATAGATGTTCCTGCATTTGCTTGCTTTCATATGTGTGTATGATAAACACATTTTATAGCTGTCTGAATCAAAGTTTGCATTCTTATTCTGGGATAAAAAGGAGAGGTTTAAGACTCATTCATATTCACTAGAAAAAACAACACTGACAAACCCTGCACCCTTTGCAAGAGCCAATCTCAGGGCTGGGCAGAAGTGACACTGCCAATGCTCATGGAGCAATGTCCAGTCACCTCACGAAAGGACAGAGATATCACTACTCTCTCTCTCTTTCTGCAGGTAGAAAAGTTAAAAGAATTGTTATTATGTGGTTTGTTTGGCTGAGCTTTTTCTTGTATGCTTAATGCAAATAAACTGACAGCCCTGAAGATTGACAATTATCTTATTTGCTGGCACAACTTGGCTAATAAAGATGCTTTTCCCCAAAGGAGTAAGAAGTGTTCGCTTCCCTGTCCAAAAAAGCAGCTCATTAATGCAAATTTCTGTGTTCCTTCACAGCATGCAAGTTTCACCCTAGGTTAAAAACAACCAACCAAAAGTTTATTTCATAGAGGTCCATCAGCAGCTAATTATTTTCATAGCAACACTAGAATAAAAAATGACCCGAAAACTTCAAAATCTTTCCTTCTCACTCTATTAGACCCAGAAATTATTTTCCATGTTTATTGGAGTGGGTGCCTCATGTGAAGCTGCCTCTTGACCATCAATACAGCTACCCCTTTCTATAAATAACAAAGCCTGACGATTATCACTCATTTTTTGTATGAGTCACATTTAAAGAGAACCCTGAGGTGCTTCTCAGGGGAGTCTCTTTGAATCATGAATCAGAAAGGAAAGAAAGCAGCCTCTGAATATCACCATACCCAGACTCTAGATGCCTAGAACTGTTGCCTATTTATAGTTTCAAGCTGTCAGGCAGTTTCACATAATGGAAGTCAATGGTAATAGAGAAGTTTCTCTTCAGCGGTATTTGTAAAATTAGGAGAACCTGATAATGGAAAAGCTCCATATACACACACGCAAAGCAGAAAAGGTCAAAATCAAAGGAAAATCCATAGTCTGAACAGAAGTGAGGAATGAGAGCCAGCAGACTCCCCATGGCACACGCCCAGGTTGGGCAGACATCAGCAAACCCTGACAGACATGAGCACAGTTTCTACCTCGGTGGTTGTTGCACAGCACACCCTCAGAGCCTCACATGCCACGGATTTTAAGCTATTACTTTATTTCTCATTAACAGCTTCCAGGTCTCGCCCATGTTTTATTCATTTTCCAGCCAGGGCTACAGCAAGGCTTTTACTCACCTCAGCAGGACCACAAGAAGTTTCCTTCCTTATGGACAAAGAGAAAACAGAATGCTTTCAGACCTGATGGAGCTGGAGACAAGCAGCAATTAGCTGACAACAGGCTGACACGTTCTTCACCGCTCTTGCATAAAACATTGAGCTGTGCTCCTCTGGCCCACCTCAGCTTTCTAAATTTATTTATTTATTTTCAGGCTAACCACTTAGTAGCTTGGCAAAATGCTGTTTTGCAAAGGCAAATTTTCTTAATTTTTTTTTTTCAGATTATGAAAATCCTTTACCTTCTTTTGACAATCCTACAGCTCCCCTTTGCTTGCAAATCCTTCTCACTTCCCATGAAGGGCTCAGTTGTATTGTCTACTTTAGCCCAAATTTCTCTCAATCTTTCTGCCTCCAAAGCAAGGAAATGCCGCTTTATTCCTCCAGCCTTAAATGGAAAGGGTCTCCAGATAAATGCAATTAAGCTATTTATCTCATTGCTGCTCACTAGGCCTGTGTGCCTTCATCTGGCCTCCCACACAACCATTTTTGGGGATGCCACTGCATCATGCTTCACTTTGAGCATCTGTTTTCTAGATACATAGCAGAGTTCTCTGACCTTCTCCTACTTCCTTGTCTAGAGATAATTTTTCCTGATTTTTTTCCCCATTTTTTAACCATTCTTCCTAGTCACTCCTACAGAGAGGTGAGGGACAACACCCTCAGAAGTGTCTGCTTCCCAGAAGGTCTTGGCCTTGCTATGGTCTGCCTCAAAGTTACAAGCCCCAGAAGCCAGTTGGGATTGAAGGCAATATCTTGCAGAATACCACTAGTACCCTAAATCACTAATAATCACCAAAATGCTGTAATCTTGGCAAATATTAACCCACAGATTTTAAAAAAATTAAAAAGTATTTTTCTGCCTTTCTTACCACAGCTGACTATATTCCTTCTCACACTGATATTCTGAAACATGTTGAAATCTGTAACTGTATTAAATAATTTTAGATATTAGCTAGTCATTGTTGTGATGTACATGCAACTCTAGAGTTGATAAAAGTGAACAAATGTAATAGAAAGTCTACTCCTGTTTCAGAAACTCAGTATCCTCTGTCTTATCAGAGTCCTGATAACCAGCAGGTTACCTGGTCTGGCACGAACATACAGGTATGCACACCACTAAGCCTAAACCATGAGGTCTCGCCCCTGACTTTAAATAATTGTGATGATTTGCATACAAATATCTTACAAGTACTGGAAACAGTAACTCTCTATTTGTCTCTGAAAGAAATTATTCTTCCACTTCTTTTTAACAGCTAAGTGAGACTCTGGCCAACATCAGAAGTTAAAGTTTTTTTCCTGAGACATCATCTTCTTTTGTCAGCACAATGCTGACACACAATGATCAAAGATTTGCAAATCCAGTGTCACATTTAATACCTATATCTTTTAAGTGTCATTACATTGTAAATGCCATTAATGAAGCCTTAAAGAATGTAAAGAATAGAAGGTTTACAGATACCCTCTTCAGTCAATCTAAGAACAATGCATCTATTTCAGCTGTATGAAAATATAGGTCTATATTCTTTGTTTCACTTCTTACACCAATGAATAATTTCATGTTAGTTCTGGGCATATTGAAGAAACTTCTGACCCTTTTGACGTTGTCTTTCAAATAGTTCTTAAATCAACCATTTTATTTTCATACTGTGTTTTATGTACTCTAAGATTGTCTCTTCACCATCCATACTTTCACCCAAAGCATGGTTTCAAACTATTAGAGGCCATGCCAAAAAACCTAAACAATCAAGATTAATAGAAAGACAGTCTCTGCTATGAGAACTGTTAATTCAGTATAATGGCTGCTCTGTTGTATTTTGCTACAGTGAGAATTTATACACACTGACCAGCAGATCTGATTTACTTTTTGTATGTCTATTCAGAATTGTATGTAATTCTAATGAAACTGACTCATTTACCCCTCTGCACATAAAAAGTTTGTTGTGACCAACTTGCTATCACAGACTGACACATTTAAAATTGCATACATTATTAAGTAACAGCTTATGTATAATTTTATTTGTTTTCGGAGTTACAATGTTCATGAGATAATCATAGAGAACACATTATATGTTGTTGTTAAACACATTTTTGCCACAAAAAGTTGAGAGCATTGGTAGAAAATCCTATGCCAAGTTAATGTGAAAATATTTATCACCTGTAACCATAATTTCATAAAACCAATATACACTTTACGTAATATTATATCAACAAATTCCTTCTTTTTGCAAATAACCTTTGCTCTATACTTACGCATGTTCATAGTTCAGTGCATCAAATGTTTCTTTGTGTGTGTGTGTGTTTGCAATGCACAGGAAAAATACTAGTTTACTCCTATGGTAACTGTAAATGTCAACACCACTGGACCCAAGAATGGTGAATTACAAGATCTTAATTTTAGCAAATAATCACCTTCATATTTTTCTACCTATGCTGAACAAAACAATAATTGGCATTTACCTCCTAATGTTTACAGAACACAGACTGTATATTTCAAAGACATAATCCTTACCAACTATATACTGACTTTTTTTTTAGTGTCTATTATACAAATTAGGACTCTGTTGAATTCTTATACTGAGGAACAGATGATAGTAACTTTATTTAATTACATGCACAGTACCGTGCACTACAGCATGATGAAGTATTATTGTTAAAATGGATGAATGAATCAATAGAAAAATAGATTTAATAAATAATTAACATTTTAAAGTCTGGATAAAAATGGGAAATCATGCATTTCAAGCAAAGTTTTATTTTATCCTTTTTTTTTTATGAAATCTCTGAGAACTTAAAACATGCAGAGCTGAGAAGCAGCTCACTCTGAACAAAGAACAATCTTAAGACTGCACAGAAAGTTTTGCTTGAGATTGTTTATATGCAAGACTTAAAAAACTTGCCATTCTTGGACTTCCCTTCAACATTAGACAGTGCTGTGCAAACCTCAGACAAATCCCTGTATTATGATTTCTAAGCTGTTAGGAAGTCTCTCAGAGAGCTAAGAAAGTTAAAACCTGAGCAACTGCCTCACCAAAATTTATAATAAGAAATGTTTGGATTCCAGATAGCAGACTAAAAAAGTGTAATAGATAACAGTTTCTCATTTTCTTGAGAGATTAATTTAGGGGATGAGCAATTATGGAGGGCATAAATTTATAAATTATTATGACACAAAAAATATAAGTTTAATTTTCTAATATTTAGGGTTCATGTCTACGTATCAATATTTAGCATATGTGACTATGCATATCAACTTATGAAGCAAATGAAAAGAGAGTATTTACTTGCAATTAATTTAATGTTTTTCCCTACCCCAACATTTGTCTGGACATTGACAATGTAATCAAAAGAACTGTAAATTTTCAGAAGTGAGTCTACTTCAGTGAGTTTGATTAATTATGCATTAACCCATTTCTCTGAAGCATCCTTCACTAAATCTTTGGTGGGAAATGCACTTTAATTAGGCATGAGCTTTGGTTATTTGTGTGCATATGCACTATGCTATTGGTCAACGTGCAGAATGATTTAAAGTTTGCCATGTTCCAGAGATGTATTGCTCATGAAAATAATTCTAGGGTTTCATCAAACACTGACAGCTAGTTTTGCAAGTATTATTACCTTCACTCAGCATGATCTCCTTAGTCTTACAGTTTTTGCTCAAACTTTCATCAACTTGTAATCTTAACAAAAACTTACACAAGAACAATCATGGTCATTTGAATACTGTGCATATTCTCAGATGTTTTCAGCACGTACAGTTACTCATATACATAGGAGTTATCAGAATAAGTTACAAAATTTCAATACCTAGTTGAATAAAAATACTCTCGGGGTAGAAAGAAATGATAAACTAAAATACAGGTTAATGAGACCTGCAATGATTTTACTCTGAAACAAGTCAGATTGACTATTCATGTAAAGATGTTTGATTGAGAAGATACTATTGAGCCTATGGCATATGATTATTGTAGTAGAAAAAGCTGAAACAGAGAAGAGAGAAAATCAAATTACCCACAACATTCTCTTCCCATATTCCATGGCAGATTTAGCCCATAGATTAGTAAATGGTAATGCATGCAACAAAAAATATGCTTTATCACTTTATGTAAACATCTGCTTTCATCATGCAAAATGCCTACAAAACTGTGACAACATTTTTTTTCTAGTAGCATAGTTTTACATCAGCTCAGCTACAGAACGGTTAAACCAAAATCAAGATTTTGCAAAGAGAAGATATTCTAAAATTCTTGAAAGATTTCCAGCATAAATATTCCAAAGCTCAACAAAGCTAGTAGTTTTTTTGTTTTGTTTTGTTTTTAAACTAAACTACATAGGCTTATTCCTTGCTGTGGTTCCTTGTTCTTTTGATGATAGAAGAGAAAAGACCGGTTTTTGGAGGAGGTCCCATCAACATGGGGGCTTGGTTCTTGTGAGTAATTTTTATCTGGGGAAGAAAGAAGAAAAACAGAGTTATCCATTGAGCTAGTTCAGTTCTAACTATCTGAGATACCTGATTTATCTTTATCTGTAACTTCCAGACCTTCATCATTTAATCTAAGACAAAAGGAAAATACCTGTGTTTTTTTTATGAATGATATTCCATATGCAGTAAACCAATCTATGTGTAATTGTTTTTCCACAAATAATTTAAATGATACACCAAAAAAAACCCCATTAAAAAACCCATGCAATAAAATGCATGTCAATATACAGTCTTACTCTTTGAGTGTGGGATTTACTGCTTGCTGTTGAGGAAGAATTTTAAAGTTGGAAAGAACATCCACGCTGACAGACCAAGCTGTTGCATATTATTAAGATAAAAGCGGAATCTGTATATACTTTATTTATACATCTAATCAAGCTGTACTCTTTTACCACAGGACAGTACTTAATTTCAAAATAGCCATTATGAACAAAAGTATAAAGTTAATACACAAAAAACGGTCCAAAAAGATGAACTAGGATTCTAATTTGTTAATTAATTGTTAATAGAATAGACTCAAATATTGAAAAGACTATTTAAAACACTTTGTAATACTGCTCTAAAGCCACCCATTTTGATTTCTTTGATATAGAACTACGAATCACCTTAAATGAGACAACCTTAAAGTAGATTATGTCTGCAATTTTCTCTAATTCAAGTCTAAATTAGAGAAGACATTTTATGAATGTATGCTATGCTCAAAGCTAATTGAAAGCAATTATCAAAGTGGCATTTTGTCTGTGACTTTAAGATACATTGTAAGATAATAAATGATTCTCATTATGTAATAAAAAGGTCACATCTTGCCTTTGGGCTAGTGACGTTAAGAGTTTTTCAAAAGCAATCCGAGACATTTTCTTTAGTGAACTACGACTAATACAAGAACCATCACTTATTAAATATCAGTTGTCACCTGCATAGTACCCACATCAGAGATGGGTATTTCTTTCAAAAAGAAACACCACCTCATTAAAAACTGGAAAAATATATCTCTTAAAGTGCATACCTGACATTTTCAAGTTAAAATGAATATCCTTCACTTGTCATTCACTAATAGTAATGAAACAAAAAATATATGTCACGTGGAGAGGCTCATTAAAATATAGATCAGGACATTTCTTGGGGTGGAAATTTACTTTACAATATAAGAAGGCAGAAACATAAAAATCTCAATGGAGTGGGTGTCTTGGCTTAACTCTAATAGAGCCTTTACTCTCCAAATGCTCATTTTCATGCCACCTTAGTTCATTAACTTCAAATTTCATGTGGGACCTCTTTTGGTCAACACTGTTCATTAGTATGGAGCATAGCATATGGGGGGGTTCTTGGCAATGTAGATTACTTTCACATGGATAATAACTCTGGCTTTCAAAGACTGGCACCAAGATATTTTCTCACAATAAATTCTGCTTCAGGCATCACTCTGGAAACCAAATCTGTAGTTAGGGTAAACTGGCATTATTCCACTGAAGTCAGTACCAGCTGATGAACTGGTCCTGGAGAACTGCCTCAAGGATTTTTGCAACTTTCACATGCTTCATAACACATATTCTGGGACTTGGGAGCAGTGATGATATTGACCTGGTCCTGAGGATCATGACAAGAAGTAATGTACAGCTGGTGTGAGTGAATTTTTCAAGTCATGAAGGATTTAGCTTATTTGGACATAATGTGGCAGTAGGAATGCCTTTAGGTTTCCTTTCAGAGGTAAAACACAGCAATTCCATCTTAAAGTGAACAAAAGAGCAAAGCTCAAAAGATGGCTTTAGTATGAAGGGGTGAAGTAATCCTGAGACCCTGTACAGATTGCGTGTTGGGTTGGGGCTGTTCAATGCTGCTCAGGATGAATGCAATTACATACTGAGTAAATGTTTATCATTTGTAATGTTCTTTCTTGGCTTAAGCCATCTGTTTCAGTGACCATGACCTCTTCAGTATGTTGCTTTCTGTCAGCTGAGATCAGCTAACATGCCTGAACATGATTAACTACTACTACGCATAGGAATGAGTCCTATATGCCTTTTTCTAAGACTTTTCAAATTTTCAATTGTTATAAATTGGCACAATTTCAATGGTGAAAAATATATTTTACATTCTAAAAATGCAATAATAATGTATATATTTAAAGTATATTTTTTTACTTAGTCATGGTAGTGTCTGTTAACATTGCATTGGTTAACAAGGATAATCATCAATTCCTTACTTTCCTACCCTAAAAAAAAAAGAAAAAAGAAAAAAAAATTAAAGCCACTTATTTTTGGCTGATGGAAAGAGATCAGTATGTTTCTGAACCACTGCACTATTATTTTGCCTGAAGAAGGCTGATTTTGTCTTTCTCAAGGCTCTCAGGCACTGCATTTCTGCCCTGGTCCCTCACTTCTGCTTCTGTTCTCACACTGGCAGAGCTGCCAGAGCTGGAGCTGTGAGTTTGGGTGACAAGTGACAGTACACACTTTGAGATGGGAATAAGCACTGAGGATCTCAGACAGAGAAATAGTGTGGTAGGTCAAAGAAGAGCTGAACATTTTAAGTGCTCTATGGGAGGACACAAAGAGAGAGAGAGAGAGATCTTTACTTACAAGCAACTGAGACTCTTTAAAGTTAAAAATTCCTGCTTACAGATCTCTAGAGATTGTGTGTGTGTGTGTGCACATGGAGTGTCTAAAGACTAACTTTCACCATTCAGTTTCTCTTCCATTCAGCAAGCAACTTCATGTCTTTTTTAGCAGAAACACTATTATAAAATTTTTACTTAAGACCCTTCTTTAAAATTTGTAATGTTTCCTAGATTTACCTGTGAATCATGTACACATATGCACATGAGAAAAGAGATTGCACAGATGAAAATCCAGAAAGCTAAAATTCTAACTGAATTTATTTTTAAGAATTGATGATATATACTCATAGAAATTACTATGGATTTCTGGAAAACAATTTTTGAGATCACTTATTCAATTTATTGAAAATGTGTAACAACTTGAGGATAATATGGAGAACAATTGAAACATAAACTGAGTGCCTGAATTGCTGCTGGAAGAAAAACAAAAGAAACAAACACCCCAAAAAATCCCAACCAATCAAAAAACCTCACAAAACAATAACCCCTTTCCCCAAACCAACATACAAAAATCCCAAAACAAAACAACAAAAAATGCCTAAAAAACAAACAGCAAAAAACCCCACCCAAAAATCAAACCAAAAAAGCAATTATTTGACATACTTGGCATAAATGTATATCTAGAAATAGACAAAATCAGTAAATAACAAAATTCAACTTAGGGGGTAAGTAGGCACAGGAATTGCTAAGATACCATGGATTCTTATTGTAAGTCTAATCCACAACACTCTAGGCTAAACTTAAACTGTTGAAGCCAATGGCAAACCTCTTATTCACTAATTGAAGCCAAGGTTTTATTCCACAAGGGTTAGTATATCTAGTAAAAAGGTTTAGCAGAAAAATATTGCGTTTGCAATTTTGGAATCACCTTTCCAGTACTAAAAAGTATGTCCAGCAATTTTATTCATGGAATGGAACACTGGGTCCAATTGAAAGAGCCTAATTTTCAAAAGAGGAGATGATAATGTCAACAGAAAGTTTTCTGATAAAGAAGAAGCCTGAATTTTTGATACTAAAGATACTTTTAACTGCACAAACCAGACACGTATTTGTTTTAGGAGCAGGTCAGTTTCAAAATGCCTTAAAGTCACATTAATACAATGTAGCCACTAAATGAAATGCAGTGAGCATAAATACTTTTAGCATGATAAAAATGTATTTTAGGTCAGTCAGTTTTGATTTCATATTTCTTTTTCTACAGTATGTTACGGTTACCTTCATGATACTGACTTCACAGAATGCCTAAATATTTACTATTTGCTATTTCAAGAAGGCATGGTGCTATAAATACATGTTCTAAAGTACTGTGCTGACAATGGAAAACTGGAAACAGAGCTAATCAGCTCTGCTTATAGTATTTCGATTAATGTTAAAGAACATATTACTGCATTTTACAGACAGAGGGGAAAAGCTGCCAGAAAAAAAAACCCCAGGCTTATCCATCTGGATCTTTTAGTTTATGGTCACTTTTTTCCATATTCTCAGCAGGATTTAGATGTTGGTTGTTTTGAGGGCATGAGGGTTTTCTCACAGTCTAGAAGCCCAAATGCTGCTCCTCTTACAGGAAATGGAGGGATGCAACACCTCTGTATCATGGGAGTACCAAATACTTTTACCTTTCTAAGGTGATCAAGAGTGTGTGGGGTATCATGGTATGAATCAGAACAATAGAATGTAGGAGTGCAGAGCAAAATTAAGCTGTGAATTGCATTAGGTGGCATTTTGGACAAAATCTCTCAGATCTAGACTAGCTGTTTTAAAAGCGTTATGTAATACATCTTAAATAAATTTCTAAACAATATTATTGTGCAAAGCGCAATCAAATCTAATCAGTTTGGCATTAATTAAGCTCTAATAATATACTCTAGCCTCTCTCCTAAGTAGTGTGATCCGTTTCCCCTTCACACAGGTAGATTGGAAAACGTTACGGTGTCATCATAATTTTTAAACATACTGAGAAAATGACAGAGCTGCAAAATTAAAATAAATGATTAATGACATTTTTTTTCATGTTTTGTACTAATAGGTATCACTGAGGTTTTAAATTAATAGAGCTGTCAGCTCAGGGTTGTTACAGATCCAGTGCAGAACTAAAATGGAAATTATGTATTCCACAGATACCTAAAGATGACACTTTGGAATATTTTAAATTTTAATTAGTAGGTGCAATTGTTTTTCCCCCTCCTCCCTAAAACCACTGCAAATTAATTGGCAATTAGTCACAACTAATTCTTTTCTTAACAATCTGAACTGGAAAGAAAGGTGCACTACATGTTAGAGTATTTGTCTGGGGTGCAGAAAGCACACAAGCAGTAAATTGCTTTGTCAATTATAAAAACTATTCTTGTGAAATTAAGAAAAAAATATGCATACCTAAACAAAAATAATTAAAGTGCAGTGTACCTGTGACCACAAAAAATAATGCCCAGCTGCAAAATAAAATATAAAAAACTCAATAAATCAATCTGGCCTTGGAACAGAAATACATGAACACTTGCTGCTCAACAGGCAAAAAAAGTGCAGCATTTTTATATAAGATCACAAGTCTTTTCTAGTGAGCAACTTCCATTCATGGACTAACTATGTAGTAATTGGCTAACATTCTATTGAAATTAGCCACTCTATCTAGGCTCCAACTCCTCTTTGCTCCACAGTGGCAGACACAGTAGTTTAAATTTTCTCATTATAAACTACTGATAAGAAAATGCTGGTGCAGCCAGGGGCATGGAAAGAAGATACTTTACAGACAGAGCCTAGAATACAGCTGCAGCTGCTTCATGTGATATGTGAGGTATTGGAGACAATGGATCTATAAAAAAGCAAATCTGTTACTCTCTTAGTTTTCTCACCGAGTTCCAGCACATAGTGATTATCAATAAAAGCTTGGTTTAGTTTGGTTAAAGTTCTTGTTTCTCTCTGGATTTTACTGTAGGAAAGTAGGATCTCTGTGCCCTGGCTCATCACATCTCTAGGGACTAAAGGAAAAACTAGAGAGAAATCACTAATTCAACACCTATTTTTAAGGTGCATTCAAAATATAATATTTTGAAACACTCCTTTTGAGTAACATTATTCCACTACTTAATCCAAGTAACAATAAACAACTAGTAAACAATTCTAAAAATACTGTGTCTCAGATAACTGTGAAATTGTGTTTCTGGCAATCCATTAAGTGAGTTCTGACTATGGGTTTTTATTTTTGTTTCTTTATTTAAGCAATATTCTTGCCTCTTCTATAGACATTTCTGTCTTCTACTTTTAATCTAGTGTTTCTAGAAGCTTGACATTCTTTCAGATATCATGCCAAGCAAGTCAGGAATAGATGAAAGAACTGAAATTGCAGTTATTTCTAATTAAGATGGAACATTGTTATAGATTTTTTCAAAACATTGCTAATAATTTATGTAGCTAAATTGAAAGATTACTTTTCTTAAAAAAACCCCTGATGGCTAAAGCTAGAAGTTTATTGAATTAACTTAAGAGTCTTTGAAGTTTCATTACTATTAATGACCTGTTTGGAGATCAGGTGAAACCATAGATATCTTTCATGTTGCTATATTTGTCTGGGAGAGCTCTGATAGAATTTCCTCTTCAGCTAATCAGACAAGATGTTGAACATAACATTATCATCTTTCCTTCTCGCGAAGAGTCTTCTATAAAAAAACCAGTGAAAACAATACAATTTGATGCTCAGATGCTTCAGCTTATTATACCAGAGCAGTATAGTTAGACTTAGTTAGACACTGCACTCTGCATGTGTTCAACATACTGAATAATTCTGGATGACAGATTTTTTAGACCAAGCCACTCACATTTTAAAGTATGCACAGAACCTGAAGGAGTGTGGACTTGCTCTCATCTAGGGATGAAAGGTGCATAAGCAATATATCACCAAAGATTTTAAAAGAAACACACAACTATTTGTTTACTCCTAAATTTGATCACAGGAAGGAAAAATCACAGATCACAGCTTCTGGAGAATCACTGCATTATATACCATATTCCAAAATATTTTCTCAGAGCTCACAATATAATTTTGGAGGCCTCTATATGCATGAGAAAGGACAGTGTCAGCAACTCATGCTATTGGTGTGAAACCTTTTTTTCCAGTCAGAAAGGAGAAGCAGCAAAGAGAAACATTGATTCCTTCAACACGAAATAAACTTCCAAGCCTGTATGTGCAGGCTGTATATACATAACAGGGATTTGATCCTGAACTTGTTTTTCTGAATAGGCATAAAAAAAAAAGCAGGAGAATTTTGATCAGGTTGAAGTAAATTTCTTGAAAAATTGTTTGGAAAATACTCTCATTCATATCAAAATCTGAAGCAAAGCAGAAAACTGCTTTTGAGTTTAAGTACTTGCAACCTGGGCAAGAGTTGATTCCTGCTGATTCTATAAATTTCTTTCTCTCATAATCTTTGTAATATTTATAGGTCAGCCCTTAAAACTACTGAACTTAGATGACACTGAAGTTCCTAAGATACCAAAAATAAAGTGTGTTATTTCAACTTCATAAGACAGTTGAAGGGGGAAAGATAGCAGTCTTTTTTCCTTTTTTTTTTTTTTTTTTGACAATAGCTTTCTGGCTGGAACACCAAAGAATCAAAAACCCGAGGCTCAGCTGCCGTGTCTCACTGATGTGTGCAAAGTAACAAGGTGCAGACCTCTCCTAAAACTAGTGAGATGGTATATCCAAACATAACTGTAGAGTTTTATTCCTTCAAACAACATGGCTAGTAAACTAATAAGTGCCTTGCCTCAACATCCTAATGAGAAAATAGGTAGCATGGGAATGTCTCCCATGTCTCTGCACAATGCAGGAACAGCAGCATCTTTATATACAGGCCTCAATCCCTTTCAAGGACTAGAGAAAGAAACTTTCTAAGAAGGGAAATAAAAGGAAAGCCAAACTATCACAGGAATCCTGTGGAACTAAACTTAGGGAGTTCTTTATGTGGCCATCATGATTTTTTTTTCATTTAAATGTGGGTCCATAATTAGTTTTCATTTTGGGAGAAAACTGCGGGTTTTTATCAAAAAAAGACAAACCCCATGATTTTTATATTGGTAATCCTTATATTGTTTTCTAAAATTTGATCTCTTGCTGGCTCAAGTGACTGACTACATAGTTGACTAAGCCTAAAGAGTTGTTTTGATTTTCTGAGGGTTTTGTATAGACTCTGGTTTGGATACACATCATAGATTTCACCCTGGTATTTATGTGATCAAGTATGCTTTGGCTTCCAAACAAAGACTGCTGTGAAACAAACTCAGAAATCAAATCTTGGTCTTTGGTTGGGAGAAAGCTAATATGCACCTTGGTCATTATCTCAGGAAGAATTCCTAGCTACTTTGCAGAGAACTTTGAGAAAAAAACTCTACTGTAGTTAGAATTAGGTGGGAGGAAAGAGGTTGGACCAAACATCTTTTTTACTTTGTAAGATACTGAAAAAAGAGTGTGGTATATATACAACAATGCAAGGAGATACTGCAATAAATACTTAAGCTCCTCAGGAAAAAAAAAAAATCAAACTCAAAAAATGAATCAAATAACAAAAAATAATATTTTTATATCCAAATTCATAGAAGTGCATTGGTATAGAAAACCATTCATGTGTTTTTTCCTCAGAGGAAACAAGTACATTCAACAGCGTCATTTTCTTATGCAGTGCCAAGTATATTTTCTTAACAATGGTAGAGCAAAAAAGAATAGGTTTCTCAGAAAAGTATATGCCATTTCTATCCCCTTTAAAGCTGGACAGCAGTAATTATCAGTAGTAATTTACTGTTTCCTCAGAGCAGTAATTGAAATGTAAGAATTGTCTCTATTTCCAGGTTTGTTCTCAATTGCACAGGCAGCTTCTGCTAGCATTATCAATCAGATAGAAGGGATTCTGCACAAAGCAAGCATCAGGACAAAAAAAAAAAAAAGCACGTTATTGCCAGCAACCTTCCATAAGTTCTCTTCTGTAATCTGGCAACTGAAAAATTACATGTCTTTTTCCTGAATGAGTAACTGCTGGGTTCAGCACTGCTGCTCTGCACTGAGTCATCGCTGTAGAAGAGGTAAAGATAATGACACCTCTCAACTCCAAAAGGTGTTCTGCAACAAATCTCATACAATCCCCACTGTTCTTCCTTCACACAGTATGTGTTCATATGGTTCTCCTCACATTGCAGAATCTGAGCACTTCCCTAGAGAATGAGAATCCATCATCCTTCACACTGTTCAGCTGTACATTATGGTGTACCTGGGAACCATGAACTACCACAACGTTCTTCTGTCATTCTAACTCATATATTATCATCTGCACACTTATTAGCACCTTACTGAATGTTGTCCCTTTTATTTTTTGTGTAACTTTTAATTCTACCACAGACAAAAGCTCATAAAAGTAATCCAATACCCTTTTTTGGAAAATTATTCCCATTTGTAGTGGGATTTCTTCATTGTCACAATACTATTTTGTGATATTTACAAGCTGCTAGGCTACAGCAATTCATCTACTTAAAACACAGGTCTTCTTTAGGGAACCAAAATTAGTAGAATTGTATTTAAAACATGTTGCTAAGATTACACAGGATAATAAAAAACTTGGATTCCTTCAATCTCTTCTGTGAATGTTTGGTCAGCCTCTTTTTATTAGAGAGAGATGAAAATTGAGGGTAGTTATAAACACACCTTTTCTTGCATTGTCTGTAAATAGCCACTCAAAGAACCTCTGAGGAAGCTTCTATCCTATCCTAGCTTATCCTAACCTATGCAGATTGATGTTACTTGTCCTCACTTCATATGTGTGGGTACTGAAACAAGAAACTAATTAATTTCCTTTATTTCCCCCTTAAACTGTAAGGACTTAAAAAAAATATTAGTCCTATTGTATAATTCAGTCAGCATAGTTAAGACTTCAGCTTTAATTAAAACTATCTTGACATGAACTCTCAAAAAACACAACTGAAAATCTTCCTAAATTTTTAAACTTTGTACATTTTCGTATCAAAACAAAGACTGAATTTTCCTCAGCAATAGAGACTCTAAATCTGATACATGATCACAAATAAATGATCATACTGGGTAAAGGGATACTGAGACTGCACCCTTCAAGTATTTTCCAAACTTAAGGAAATAAATGCACTTTTATTTCCTTACAACCTGCGGTTGAAATCAGAATGTTAAATTGAAAATGCAGGGAGTATTGAAGTATATAAAAATAGTTTGCAAAGATGTTATTTCAGTAAATTGAGTTAATGCTGATGAAAATCATTGTCTTTTAAACAAAAGAGAAATATTTCTATCATTGAAAAAGAAGAGAAAGAAAAAAAAATCAGTTGTAGTTACCGTGCAAGGAGTTTGCATCCAAGGTTCTCCATCTATCTGCATAGGCAGAGACTTGCTGGTCCTAAAGATACACATTTCATAATATAGGTAAAAGAAACTAGACAAAATTGATAAACATATTTACTAAAAAGACATATATGTGATGGCTTACAGATACAACCCTGATTTACCCCAAACTCCTATGAAATTTCCCATATAACTCAATACAAACGTAACATAAGCCAACCTAGGCTGTCTGATTTCAACACACAAAGCAAAAACCATGGCAAAATATTAATGTATCTTGCTAGTAATACATTACTCTTTCATGAAAGAAGAATCAGTAATTCATGAAATAATAAGTGAATTACACAATAACTTCATGAACAAACCTTATTAACAGAAAAGACATAGAAACTTCTGCTATTTTTTTATAATTTAGACTATATTAGTATATAATGAATATATATTTTATATATATATATATATATATATATATATATATAAAGGAATCAAGAAATAAATTTTAGGCCTATCATCACCACTTACTAGCACCATTATATCTAACTCTGAGTTAGTCAGAACACTCACAGAGAATGAAGTTTGCACTATATTCACAATGTTTAACATGCCATGTCATAAATTTAAATTGTTAGTCAAGGGGTGCTGATTTCAATAGAAAGATGCAGACAGTATTCCCTCTCCAGTTCCAGATCTCACACCAAGAAAAGTGTGGAAATATGAGAACAGAAAAAAGAAAACGTACCACACTTTTGGTCTTTTCCTACCCTGTATTTCTGCATAATAATAGATTGCATGGAAGACTACTAGAAATAGCATCGAGTAGATAAATGCAATAATGGAAAAAAACAGTGACTTGTGTTGGTCAATGGAAATTCTGGTTTGGACATTATTGAAAACAATTAACAGTTCATGGAATTATCCACTGTCACCTATTGCCATAAATGGAGGAAGGGAAGAATGTTTAATGAGCTCTCACTCTATAGTTTGGGACGGGATCCTACTTATTTTCTTAATGTTTTTACTGTTGCTCCTTTGTTTTAGGTTTACAATTGTAGAACTTATGGGTTTAATAAATTTTGGAAAACTCTTACTGAGAATTCTTCTTCACTGGAAAAGAGAGAGATGGTCAATTCTTTTTCAGTCCTTATTTAATCCAAAAGTTACAAAAATTACTTTTTCCTTGTGTTCTAATCTAAGTTTAGTCTATTGTGAATGTTCTTATCTTAGAAATGATAAAACACAATGAAATTAGGGTATTCCATCATCATCGGCTCACACATACCAACAGATTTAATAATAGTGGCTTGTCAGAATTAAGTAAATAAATAAATTAAAAACAGAGCACTTTGACTTCCACAGATCAAAAAGTGCTTTACAATTACTAATTACACACTACTATTCCCTGGTGTGTTATACATTATAAATGGGTTAAAACATGACAAAGTAATGCTAAATTACTTTTGGCTTGAAATTGCATGGATTGTATGTCAACAATAAACACCAAGATGTTCATGCCTTATTCCTTCTGCCCCAAATGCTTGACAATACTTCTTCATAGGACAAAATGGCACTTGAATACAACATGTGAAGGTTGAATATGAACACCCTCTTTTTAGATTTTGGCACATTTAAAAAAAGGAAGATGTATGGCCATAAGATATGGATGGAATAGGTTCATTTCATATACAAAAATGACACTTTCACGGGAAATAATAATTATAACTATTAAGGTTAAACTACAAAAGGAAGTCAGCTGGCAATATATCAAACTTCAGTTTCACTACAACAGTGCAGTGTAAATTCAAGTTGCTGATACCTGATGACAACAGATGAGCACTGGGCAAGCCGTCTTCCAGCACTTTTCAGACCCGTGTATATCTGTCCCATCTCCATGGCTCCTTCCAGACCAACCACTTCCATAAGCTGGTCACTTAGATCTGCCAAAGTGAAAAAAAACCCCACATTTTATCTCAACAACATTTTGGAAGTAGTTATATTGACCAACAAGAACTGTCAGAAGTCAAGCTGATAATAAAAGATGTGGAGAATAGAACTGGCAAAACCAATAATTCCTAAGAAGAATTACAGCTTTCAGTTGGACACAACAGGGCCCTGCTGTAACACAAAATCATTCTGAAATAGAATAATTATATCCATGATTTATTTTAATACGTGAAGACTAAAGAAATAATTTCATTATATGAGAAAATAGAAGAAATTCCTTCCTTTTGGTTACCTGACACACAAAGAAGGAGATGTTTACAGTTCAGAAATTTACACTTTTTATTTTTTCAACAGATATTTAAAATCTGTATAGAAAAAGGCAGTGCTACAGATGCTATTGGATCTTCTATACAGTACCTTTCAGACAATGTGTACAACTCTAATTCAGCCTTTATGTCCATGTATTATTATTATGAGACATTATTATTTTTTGCATTGGATCAATGTCTTAATTAGTACACAGAGGCAATGCAAAAAGGAAGAAAAACACCTTAACTATCCACCTAGCCTTCCAAATTTGTAGTGCTTGTTTGTAGTCATTAATATATGTTTTGTTTCTCACTTCTTTTTGACTAAATAGTATTTTAGCATTAAACTTTAAAAAATATTTAAATAAATATTAGTTTGCTTGACTTCAAGGAGTAAGGACAAATTCTGTCTTGAATTTCAGGTACAAACAGAACCCTGAACATTAACAAGCAGTCTGTTTTGCAAAGCAACTAAGCAAGGTAATGAAATATTATCCAGAATCAACTAGGGTGTTTTGCATGAAATGTTTTATATTCTCCTGCGTAAATACATGTTGCCAAGACTAAGTGGACAAGAAAAAGAAACATTTCTAGCTGTATAATATGTGTGCTTTATAAATTGGCTGTTAACATCAGTGCTTCCAAAAGGTACATTATTCAGTGAAGCAAAGCACTGAGCCAAAATGTTAGAGTCTATCATCACATTGAAAAAAACAAAGAAAAGAGACCACATTACTCTGTATATTTTAAAACCCTCAACCTTTAATGAAGGTAAAATTTAATGCTAACAATCATATCTATGAGGCTATTCCAAAGTTTCAACGGGAGTCTATTCTGTTCACTTCTTTGGGCTTTCAATGAAGGTAATTAACTGAAAGGAGCACTGTGATGAGGGAAAAAATATTAAAAGCAAATACAATTTATGATGTGGATTATTCTGCTTCCAGCAGAAAATCTAAAATTATCCAAAGCCTTCATTTTTCTTCTTATACTTTCTCAATATTTTCTGCTTTATTCATTTTCTCACCACAGTGAAATCAGTTCCATATAATATTCATGAAGAAAAAAAAAATACAATATCCTTGCCCATAAAGGGAAAACAATAAGATGGTCAAAAGTTTAAAATATACAGTATGATTAATTCTAACAATTCATTTTTATAGCTTGCATCCCTCTAATACATGTAAGCCCAATTATGTATGTCTGGCTTTCTACTGCATTTTTTTTTTTTCTAAAAATGTTTCCCATAAGTAACTAACATTTAAACTTAGGTAAGATTTTAACAAATGCTGCTTTTCTTGGTAGCCACAGAGATTTAACTGGGAAAGCACTACTCATTTTCAAAAGTTTCTGCATTATAAAAGCACACAGAACTTTACAGATGTACTAAATCATTAAAATCTTTAGCCAAAGAAAGCGTCAAATTCTTATTCAGTGGGCCATTAGAAAATTATTGGTTTTTTAAATGGAAGAATAATTAAGAACAGATTTTAATTTCTGACAGCCCAGGCAACATGTGCGAGATTCAGAATAGTGACATTTTCAGGGATATATATTTGATGCAGCATTTTTCAATGGCTGTGAGATTAGTGCCAGTAGCAGCAGGTAAGTAAGGGCACAATCCTGCCCTTTGATCTATACCACACTTCTCAAAAAACGTGATACATTAAACACTGGAAGATGGAACTAAATAATACTCTCATCTACCAAACAAAGTGAAGCCCTTTCAAAAACTTCACATTTGCAGTGGCACATTCCCAAAGTGGAGCTATTTTAGGCCAAATACCAATATTTTTAGAATCAAGCTTAAATTAGACATAACTTTCCTTCAGAAGCAGTAAAAACTAAAGCAAATGTAACATGCAATTATTGACTGCATTAGTTCACACTCCTGCCCTTGCTAATATATTTGACCTGATGCTTTTGCATAGTCATATCAATATTAAAAAATCCTTGAGATCTATTGACTTTGATAAGAATTCAAGTGAAAAGTGGAAAAGGGAATGTCTCTATTTTAGTCCCACTCTGATGCTGTGTGGCTATAGGTACAGTGGTTGAATACAAAGGGTCAAGACATCAGCAATGGGATGATATTTCTTCATAAAAGGTCTCCATCAAAGACTCTGAAAGAGACTAAGTAAGCTCTGTTAAAGGAGATATGATCTTCTGTCAAATTAAAAAATAGGAAAGGGGAAGTCATTCTTCATTCTGGTAGACGTTTATCACTGATTTTTCAGAAAGCGGGCCTCTGTGCTGCTCAACATATACCCCAAAATAATTTGGAAACAGAAGTAGACAATAAATACTGAGGATTCAACAAAGGAAAAACAAAACCCAATCACAAAATAAAGTTTAGGAATTTTACAGTACTGAGTAATGGGGCCTTATGAAGGCAGAAAGTTCAAGATATGTAACTTAATGTCCATGAGGAGAAAGAGCACTCACTACAGATATGTAGACTGTCTCATATATATACAAAGATTTGGAAATAAATATGGTGTGTGTGTGTGTGTCTCCTTCTGTATGTGCTTATTTTCCTGTACTATTGACACTGTCATGCATGTGGAGTTGCTGTGGCGAGTTCTATGAAAATATCAGCTCAATGCTCAATTTATGGTCATCAAATATTGCAGTTGGGACATTCATAAAGTATGGAATTTGTAGTTCTAGTTCAGTCAGCAATGCAGAGGAAGAAAAATAACTGGAAACGACAGATGAACAAATGTGGTAACAAATATGGAGCAACTTCTGTATGAAAATAAATTAGACTAGTAGCCTTCAGGAAGTAAGGAGATGAATGGAGGAAAGATGAGAAAATAGTAAGTGCAATGGAGTAGGTGAAGACAGTAATGTAATTCAGTATTTCTCAAAAGCAAGAACCAAGGAGTTTCATAGTACTTCTAGACAAGCAGGATATCCTTTTTACATAATGTTTTGTTATGCCATGAGGCCACACTAGACTGAAATTACTTGAAAATGATACATATTCGGTAGAAATGGTAGCAAAGAATCACTGTAAGTTTACTCTCTTATGCATTATTTCTAATACAGGTTGGTGTTAGATGCAGATACTGAGCCACACAAACTTGTGGGTTGATCCAGTATCACTATTGTTGATGACTTCTTATACATCTTATAAATCGTAGTGGAGAATGATGAATGCTATTGCTCACCAAACATAATTCGTCACTTAAAACAGTTTACAATGTGGACTTTTCTATGATATGTATCCCTATTGCGTTTGAGACCTCATTGAGAAAGTTACTATTTTCAATCCTCAAATTATATTCTTACATTACAGGCTCATGTGTATCTGTGTCTCTACCAACTATAAAGCAAAATATGTATCTCTTATTAGGGATATAGTTCTTGTATTTCTTCTGCATCCTACAGATTTTATTCTAAAGACAAATAATTGGTGATTGTGACAATAAAATTTTCCAATGCATGCTTCACCTGTTATAACTAGTTTTAGAAAGTTTAGGTTTAGGAAACCAAAGGCTAGATTTTCCAGAAGAATTTCATAGCTAACAGCGAACAAAAGCAACTAACAGATATTGAGCAGTTTTTCTTTCTAACCAGTTCATTTAGCTGCCTAAAGGAGAGCTGAAGTCTCATAGGTAAGCTATCAGGGAGAGCATCTCAGTGTTAGTCCATTAGGAAAGTGTTTTCTGACTGGTGCCTTGGGGTTCCCCAGCCCCGTTTGTTCTACTTTGAGCTCTGTGAAAGAGCTGAAGGCTCTCGCTTGTTTTCTATGTGAATGAGCCATTAGAGTGTGTGGGAATGTTTTCACAGCACCATATCTCTCCTGCCTCTTCCACAAACCAAAGTACTTCACGTGTCTCCTCATATTAGCCCTGTCAGTAAACAAAGGCAGCTCTCCCAGGGGAGCACTGCTGTCAGCAGACGGTGACTCGAATGCAGAGGGGCATCTGACCCCTTGCACTCATTCCTGATGGGGAGATAAAGTCACTAGGGAGCTGACTGCCCATTTCTTCCCACAAGGCAGCAGAAGAAAGAGAAGTTCAAACAGAAACTTGCACAAGTGGCAGACAAAACATTGTATGAGACTATAAGCCCTTTATAGCCCTTCCCAAGGCATGAAGGAACACACTTGGAGACTTTAAAGTTTCGTAATGAGTTTACGTTATCCATTATCTTGGCATTAGCTGAATGCCTCAATATTCAGAGTGAACACACAAGAGAAAAACACATTTGGAATTCATCGATGAAGATAAAGCAAGGAAAGCAAAATGGGGTAGGGGGTGGGTGGGAAAAAACATGGTGTGATTAGAAAAACTGATTTACATAGAGAACTTTCCCTCTGTAATGGAACTGGTTTTGATATCCAATTTATCTTTGCAATATATAAATATTGCTGTCCTGGCAAGAGATTGAATGACTCTATTATAACTTGGGGTTACTGCACTCACTCAGGCACATTTGCATAAAAACACTGTTGGTCAGTGGTAAATCTGTCTCTGGCAGCAGTTTGTCTTCGAAGAGAAGGGACTCCATAGCTTACTAAATGTAATCAAACCCTAGTAATCATCACTCTGGAAATTTTTTGGTTCCAGTTAAAATACTGGATAAGAATTTGAAAGCTGGTATGATGCCAGAGGATCCTTGAAAAACTCCCAAGCTCAATGCTCTGCACCACATGAATGCTGCAGCATCTTCCTAGAACACAGCATGTATTAAATCTCCAGTTACCCATTATGCAGGAATGTGAAGTCTCTTCCATATGCAGTGATAGGTACTGTTGTAAGAAAAATGCTAGAAATGTGTTTACTGTCATAATATTTTCCTGATTTCAAATGAACACCTTTTCCTAAATTCCTGGTTACAAAAAAATCAGTAAATCCTGTGCAATCTGTGCATCCTGGGTTTTGTCATGTTTTCCTTTAGAGAAGCTACCTGAAGTAACATTTACCTCAACATTTATAATTGTCTGTATCAGAGTTGTATCTCAAGGCCCAGATGCCAATACTCTGTTTTGTTACTGATTCACAGTAATCTACCAAAGACAGTTCTCCTATCCAAGAATCTATAGACAAATAAAACAGACAAAGCATTGGGGAAAAATAATATTATTATGTCCATTTTACAAAGTGAAAATTGTACAGAGACATGTTTAGGTCCTGGAAAATATTTGTTCTCATATTCAGCTGCATATATTGTGTACAGATCCACAAGAGTCATAATATTATTTCTACCACATAAAGTTAACCACAAGAGTTTTCAGTACTGACATGGCCAAGATCACATGTGAAGTTTGGAGCAGAGACAGGAAATAAATCAGCAAATCCTGAATTTTAACATTCTGTTATCAAAAGTCTGTTCTCCCACTTAATGTTGACTTCAAGGATATATAACAAGTCCTGTATCTAAGGTATGTGACCCATTTTTGAGTATTTTGTGTTGCTGAGTTTGCTTGTAAACATTAAAATTTCAGGTGGATCCATACATCTATTTCATGCCAGTATTGATTCACTAGCTTTTATTCTTGTCTCCATTTTGTTTTCTTACTTTTAAAACAAAACAAAAAAGAAAAACCTTCCTCTTAGCATGAAGGAAGATATATCACTGGTGTAATTCTCACCCTAGAGCGATACTCAGATGTAGCAATAATAAATTAGGCAGATATTTTATGTTTATAAAACCACACAAAAATGCAAACACATTTTATACCTCTGTGGACATAAACAAATGATATATATTACCCATATTTAAGCATATGTGAGAAATTCAGTAGAATTTTGCTCCACCATCAGAATTGATGGTGCTCTTAATAGCCCTAATGGGATGATGGGGTAAGATGCAAAAGTGCTGGTTTTGTCACTTAAAATGAATGCAATCAATAAAATCCTCTCTCTGCAGAATTTAGTGGCTTAATTCTTACTGATTTCAGTGGAATTCGAATTTTAACCAGTATCTTATCTTGGATCAGTCCAGCACAGAGGCTCTATTCTCAGATGGAATCATTTAACAGACACAGCTCGGCCTACTGCTGTGTAATGGACCTTTTTCCTGTGTACACAATCACGTCCCAATTCTCATTAATCACAGAATGACGAGTTTCCCCCCAAAAAATAGAAGAAAAAACAAAGAAGAATCAGCCTTTATAATTAAATATTTTATGAAACTTTTTAATGTGCACAGAAGGCTTCTGTAAAACCTTTTCTTAAGGGAACTTTTTTCCCCCAGCTTAGTGGGGGGGAAGGAGAGTTCTTAATAGAAATTGTTTTGATTAATCATAAAACCCCCCCAGCAACCAAAACCTATCCCAGAGCATTAAAATAAAATAATTCCCACTCAGAAACTTCTCCAGAGTTCAGATATTCAAAAATTGAAAAAAGGTATCTCATATTCCAGTTTGGGAGATCATTATGTATACATCTTTTATGGCAAAGGTTGGCGAACAAAATGTATTCTTTTTTAAAGGATTTATTTTTTAATAGTTTGAGGTACAATTGCAGTGACCATGCCCCCCATTATTTTAATCTGTATTCTTTTAGAAGTTATTTGTTGAAAAGGATTTCACTGTGTTACTCTTAAACCCCCTTCATCCAAAAGAACAAAAGCTGTTCTATGAAAGGAGTCTAAACTTGGACAAACCGTAAAAAAAAAAAAAAAGGCAAAGTTCCTCTCTGTTTTTATCAAATTTGATTGCTGCAGCTGTTCCCAGTTTCTGTATTTTAAAAATAGCCTTATTCAGTGCCTTGTTGGCTAAAGGCCAGAGTACCATTAGAACATGCTGTACGGAAAACCTCTATTCAGTTACAGATACAGAAATATATTTAAGATCAGTGGGGGTCATCTGCAGCAAACACTTGTATGAGGAAAATGGAATTTTAATGTGCTTGGACTGCTCACCACTTTTAACAGATATTTAAGAACTTCAAACCGGATATCTT
Organism: Petroica traversi; assembly: GCA_025920805.1. Classification (NCBI taxonomy): domain Eukaryota; kingdom Metazoa; phylum Chordata; class Aves; order Passeriformes; family Petroicidae; genus Petroica; species Petroica traversi. The sequence continues at coordinate 26,809,153 of JAHLSL010000022.1, forward strand.
CCTATTTGTATTGGTACTATCGAATTACTGAGCATCAGGTACAATACAATATGAGCAAGTCAAGATTATTTCAACTAACAAAAACAGATCTAATTCTCAAATTACTCTTTAGTAGTTCTGGCATTCACTTTAAATGGCTCCTAGTAATACTGGATATTTGATTAGCCTATAAAAAATACCACAGACTAGAAAAGAAAAATACAGTAATATTTATGGAAATGTAGAAATCTGATCAATGAAAACCAGCTTTGATTTGTGCATTTCTATGAGTACTAATAGGGGATAAATGTTCCCTTTCTCCAGGGTACCAAACTCTATTAACAGCATTATCCACTAAAGATTTTTTTAGTCATCTGCCAGGAAGAAATGTTCATTCCATTTAATACTCACTCCAATACGTGAATATTAAAATTCCTTTTGATTACGGTGGTAGTGACTTTGGTCCAGGAGTTCAGAAAACCCCAAAGATGATCCTCATTTCTCTTGCTCTTCATGAGAACTAATTCCATTTTCTTCCTTACCATGCTAGCATTCCATGGTGTTTGGAGATCACCCTCTGCAGAGTGAACACCAGTCTGACCAACAGCATTTCTTATTTATCAACAAAGAACCTAACTCAGGAAAGTATTCTGAACATCAATGAGATGTCTCATAGATTACTTCTCATCATTTATGATGGGGTAAAATGCCTGCCTTAAGGCATTTAAAGTTATGGATTTCTACTGCACCTGGAGAAGAGCCTTCAACATGGTAAAGATATCCAAGGAGGTTTTTTGGATAGGTACTAAGAGGAAAGAAGTCACAGCAGTGAAGGCATAATACAGTCTATTGAGCTTGCTGAGACTCCAGCTTTTTGGTGGCAGGTTTTCATCCTAAGTTTCTTTCCCCTCAGTCTCAGTACCTGGCTTATTTTAATTAAATAAATAGTACAATCATACTTTGGATTTCAGTTTCAATTACATTGTTCAGACCTTCTCTTTGTCCAGAAGGAGCATCAGACAATTGAAGTCGAATCCAGTGAACCCTGGGGCAGGCATTTGTAACACTTCCGTCAATCAGACAATCTTCCTAAACTTCCTGCAGTCCACAAAGTTAAAGAAGCTTTGATGTAGTTTCCCACTAAACTAAATGTATTTGGTGCAGTCTAAGGTGGCCTAGGATTTCCAGGACATTCCCAATGGGCTGACAAGCCTGACAAAGGAGCAAGAGAAGAAGCAGATGAAAGGATGGTATCTTGAGAGGAACTCTAAGGGTGTTAGAAAAGTCAAATATGGAGAATTGAAGAAAGGCTTAGTTTTCTCCTGACAGTGATTCAGATAAAGAGTTTAAGAGGTCGGGTTTTCTGGAGAAGCGTATTTTTCTCTCTAGTGACCAAGATGAATTTTGGGAGACAAGTTAGCACACTTGGACAACTTAGGAGTTCTGCTGAATCTACCACGTGTTGGTTTCTTTGTAGAGGTTAAGGCCTGAAGATGTGATACACCCTCTACTTACTCATTGTTTGATGGGCAAAAGTTTGCTTGACAGCTGCAGGACTGAGCTCCAAGTATGTGAGCAGATTTTCCTAGGGCTTTTCCTTGCATTTGTTGGATTTGGTCTCTGCTATCTAATCCAGTTACGTACAGAGAATTGCCATTATGTTTTCCCATCTGAGCTACACACATTGCTAAATATTTGGATTTTTTTGTAATGTTACTGGTTTACAAGAAGGCATAACTGGGATACATTGAAACCTTTGCTACTGGAGAAAGCAAATGGGAAAGTTACCTCTAACAGTGCTGCAAGAAAATGTCTTTGATGTATTTTACATGGAATAACAACTCAAAGGACCACAAAGAAAGCAAAAATATTTTTTTAGTATACCTTTCAATATTTTAAGTATTAATGATTGACATAAATCTGTTTTATAATATCTTTTCTCAACAGTTATTTACAACACACACAGGAAGAAAAGGTATTTCCATAACTATGATCAAGTACAGAACAGTTCTAAATTTCTTCTCAACGACAAAAAGACCAAAGTCAGCTGCAAGTATCACGGTAGCAAGACCCAAGTTATTTTTAGTGATCTGGTCCTGAACAGTATCTCACAGAAAAAAAAAAACCCTCCAAACTTTATTTCATTTCAAACAAGAAAAGGCTACTTACAAGTAAAATTGGATCTGGTTACAATTTACTTTTTACTTTATTCTCCCACAAAAGGAAAGGCACAATGTTTCACTAAAAAATGATGTGAGCACACACTACTCCATCGTAGCACCACTCATGATGTTTCAGGTATCTGAGAAATACAGAGGCAAACTCCTTGCCCAGCACTAAGCCCTCCCACAATCTTGTGCTGAAAAGCTATGCTGAAATGTGGAGCCTTACTGAATTTATCTATAGAGGGATTAGATGTGGTAAGAAAAATATATTTTCAAGGATTTAAATGAAAAACAGGAGACCTATAAAACTAACAATATTATTCCCATGTTATTTTGATTGTCTTTTTTCACTCTTACTTGTTTTCTGATTGTTGAAGGATAAGAGAAAGCACATAAGAAACAGGCAAGGAGATTGGTGTTGTATTTTAAACCAATTTTTAAAGGACCTTAATGTTGGTGTCTGCCCAACAAACCATTTGAGCATGAATATTCAGTAATATCCAAAGCCCTACATGCATGTTTCAAGCATGACTGTTAGGTGCTCTGTTTATACAGGCCTATTGCTATGGTAACAACTTAATGATTCATGCTTTCAGAATACTAATTATAAAGCAATATAAATAAGGTTGTGTATAGCAAGCAAGTTCATATTTACATATTTCCAGCATCTGAAAATTCAGACTTACATGTATAATACAATGAAAAATACTTTTCAGAAGCAATCACACATTATTATAATTCATGCATTGTGATATTAGCTTCAGTTTCTTTTCCCTAACATTACTTTGCACTAGGATCAGCATTACCAGGGGAATGCAATATACTGAGGGAATTAAAGAAAGCAGAAGGTGCAGGTGCACTAATAAATGGGTGGCCTTTGGAGTGCACTATTTATGTGTGCTATGCCAAGCTAAAGAGAAACCTAAATGTTGCACATAAGAAGTGGTACAACAAGAACATCTGTGTTGGGGAACTGAACTGGCATGGCTAACACCTCCAGTGCCAGGTGCAGAGGACATTTCAGTACAGCTTGAGTGATTTTGACTGTTAGCATCTGTATATATCAGATTATCTCTTTTTTTCCCCTCCATATTCCACTAGAGTATTTGTATTATACATCTGGCTTTAGATTCTAGCATAGCAAAAGACAGGTTTCAGTCCTTCAATTCTGGATCTTAGCCACAGATCTTTTTTTTTTTTTTTCTGTCTTGCTTTTCATAGAAGCATAAAGCCAGAGTCACTAGTAATTTCTACATATATGGTTGAGAAAAATGAGCATTTTTCCCCCAGGAAAAAATCATTAAAGGAAGAACTGCACCTTTGTTCTATTTAAAGTTGATCAAATGCCTATAGAAAAGCTTTTCCTCTCTAAAATACTAAAGCTGGATTGAAACTTCACGTTTCACCATCCATTCTTCTGGGAAATTCTAGATTTTCATGTAAAGTCTCTTTTTAAAACCAATCCTCAAAACAGTATGAAAACTTTTATTTCAAGTTCAAATGACATGCCTGATTCACAGAAATATTGATAATATTTGGTAGAAGACTTAAAATGAACAAATGAGACAGCTGATTGAAACGACCGATAGGAAATGCAAATCTAGTTACTTGTGATGTATTCACTGAAGTCCAAATCTAATAATCCTTGAAATATTTGAGATTCCAACAGAGTCCATTGAGATCATGACCTACTGCATTAAGTGGTTAAGGCTCAATCTTTTATTTCTTAATTAGGCAAAGATTTTAGAAATCAATTGTTATTTAAACCTGAAAACCTATAAAAAGTACCATTGCTAATGTTAGTTCAGGTGGAAGTCAATGGCCCATTCACCATTACTATGACACCAACAAAATTTGAAACTGTTCCCAAGAAAAGATTGTAAAGAGAGGGGGGAAAAAATTGGGAAAAAAAAAAGAAATATAAGAATAGTACTTGTATTCTGGAAGAATCTACTCATGTTGGTGCACTGTTAATGAGTCTGAACCACAGCTCTCCAGGTTTTATTTGTCCAGCATAACAAGCCCTACATTCCCTTTCAAGACAGGAACAAAATATCGTCCATAGTAAAACAGGGCATAATGAGCTTTGTAGGAATTTCTTCAAAAAACTGTTTCTTTCTCTTGGCAATTCCAAATCACCTCCTTCCAGCCCCAGCCACTGCTAAAACCCTTGAACATGTCTAATAAATAATCTAAAAAAGGAAAGGACAAATTATTTAAGTCTACATTTCCCTGGGAATTGGGAGTTATTTTCACCACCTTGTAAATTATCTTTCCTAACTTCTAATAAGGTGTGACAAAACTGCAATAAATACAAATAAATCAACAGGGAAGAGATGCAAAAAAAAAAAAAAAAAATTACAAAAGCTTGATTGGGGCAAAAAAAAAAGGAAAAGCTGTAACAAATTTGCAATCCCTAGTCACTCATCTTTTCTTGTTACTTCAGTTCTAACGCCAAATTCCTTCATTATTTTTTGACCTGATATGAAACACCATCTGGCAAAAGCATGTTGCAATTCTAAATAAATGAAATAATTGGATGGTTGCTTTAAAATATCTTTCATAAATAAGTACTATTATACATTAGCAAAACTCACTTTATTGCCTTTCTGAGCTCTGATGCTGTGCTGTGACTTTGTGTCTGCTTGGAGGACCTGCAGTTCCCCAGAAGTCTCGCATTTAGTGTTAGACTGTCATGAGCCTGATGAGCTTCCACAGTCACAAAGCATCAGATGCATATGTCCATATGTTTGATTTGTATTTCTTGTATACATTATTATCATCATTATTGCTACTACTGTTAGACAAGAGTAACAGCACAGACTCATCAGAAACATTGCCCTGAGGATGAGATCACAGCCTGAGGGTCCTGCTGGATCTGCAGCAGCAGATTACAAACCATATGGCTGACGTGGTTATCTTATAATAAACCAAATGGCTGTGGGTATTCAGGAGCCATTTCGAAAGTGGATCAGATGTCACTGTCATAAGATATCTCAATCACACTTCAAAATGTCTTCAGAATAATTCTGGCCCACGAATTACTTTCAATCGACTACCACAAGTGTTTTAAGGTCTGAAGAGTTCATCCTATTGCCAGAGTCCTACAGATGTATTTCTGTGTCACAGAGACCCTACTGCTAGTCTGGGGGATCCTTCTGCAGATCTCCCTAGGCACACATCATGGGAGGAATCAGGTCAGAAGAGACAGAGAAGCCATTGATTTATAGGATATATGTTACTACATTGCTCCTCAACAAGTTACAACAAGCGTGGAGTAACAGTGAAAAATAAAATATTTGTTAGTGATGAAAAGTGGTGTACAAAACAGCAGTTGATCATGAGCAAACATTTTGCAGCTATAAAGACCCAGCTGCTTTGGCTGACTAAAATGAAAAGGAACAATGCTGTAGGGGTTGTGAAAGAAGATCTCACAACTGGTGGATTATATAGAAAAAAGATTTCTATTTAAAGGGTCAGTACTCACAGTCCTTTTTTCATACAAACCTAATTTCTTTGAGTCAAGAATCCTAGGTAAGCATGGCATGCACTAAATGAAAACATGTTCACAGCTGTTGAAACCAGTTTATTCTGTATGCCTGCTTTGTCTTTTCATTAAATATTCATTTATTGATATTAGACTTATGAAAAATTTAGCATAATTTTAATCCTCCCCTATATGAATGGGAGAAATTAAAGGAAAAGTGAGTTCATTCAGGTTTATAGGTATGTGTGATAAAAATTGTGACATTTCCAGAAAATGACAACAAAATCAGGAATCCAGGAGAAAAAAAAATATGTATCATCTAAATATTTAACTACAATATCAGCTTATGTTAATCATATTTCAAGAGTTGGGTTAAATATGCTGTAATTGTGCCATCAACCCACATGAATCAAACCTTTATTTAATAACTGTAAAAGCTGCCATTTGCTACTTTTAAGGTATCTAATTTCTCACGGCCTTTACTCGATAATGGTCACTAGAGTTACAAAATGCTAAAAATAACTATGTTTTTGAAAATGTTGAGTTCTTACTGCAGAAGCTGAAACATCTGTAACAGCATGGCAGTTATCAGCTTCTTGTAAATTCTGCCAATGTTAATTTAAAAAGGCTTTAAAAGTACAAGTAAAAACATTAGTGTTTTGACTACTTGCAGGAAACTGGTATGTATACAATTAATATAATGGGAACTGCCAAGTCAATCTGAGCATAAAATTCAGGGACTTGTGTTATTTTTATTTGATTTATTTTTGAATTTGTAAAAATCCCCAAGCTGTTGCAAAACCTAATATCAATTGAACATTCCAGGTACTCTATTTTAATTAATAGAAACATATTGTTAAATTCAACAGATATACAAAATAATAAACAAGCAAGAGCAGAAACATCCTTATACACTTAACATATGAAAAAACCCCTAAGATTTCTCATCCTGATTTATGCAAGGAAAAATCAAACAAAATCAGACTCTAAAAAATGAGTGTTCTCTCAGCAGCAAGCATAGAGAAAGTTCAACGAAAGTTTGACTCAACCCATATTCAGATATAATGAGAACTGGAGCCAGTCCTAAATCTATAGAATAAAAGGAAAAGTATCCTCTCAGAATAAAATAAAATTAATCAATGCTATTTTGGCTATAGCGTGAAAAACAAACAAAAACAAAGAGAAAGATAAAAGGAGAGCAGTGAGGGACAACAGAGTTAATGGCTAAGTTTTGAGATATTTTTTCTCCATCAGATGTTTTCTTCCAAAATACCCTGGAATATGACATTGCCACTAATTCCCAGTGGTTAAACAGTTCTTTATACCATCAAAGCACAGTATACACACAGAAGTTCACATCACGTACCATGGAAAAGAAAATGTACAACATTATATGAAGTCCAGAAAACTATGGCCTTCGCAAGAGGACTGAATTAAGGTTAGACTGCCTGAATATAATCCCTTTATATATTTTGAGTTCTAACTCTGTAGCCTCTACTGTTCATTTAACTTTCTCTGTTCAGTGTACATAAAAACAGAGTAAATAGAGATAATTTTCCACACGCACGTACAATAAACTTTTAATATAAGTTTTATGTTTATCTAATCCTACTACTTGTAATTTCTTTTCAATTAATTTTTTAATATTTTCATTAGAAAAAGCTGTTGTTTAAAAATTTAAGTCAATCTTCATCAAGCTGAAAATACATTTTGTTGAACCCCCACTACACAGGTTTTCCTGCTGCAGTATTTCAGCTGTAAAGGCTAAGACAGACTGCCTACTGCTTTTTGTATTTCACCAACTAGGACCACATTTTGACGTTGTATCATAGGAGCCATGACTACTGCTAATAATATGAAATATAGATCTTTATTTGGGATCTGCTCCAAAGCCTGCCAGTTCTGCGGGAATAAAATAACCACCATGTGTTTGGTATCTTAACTTCCTAAACGGATGCAGTATCACATGAGTTGTGTACGAAATTATTGCTTAAACACTTTCATTTTATTTTTATCTGTACATTAACCATGGAGTGACAAAGACACAGGGAAGAAAGTCAGGGATTTTGAATTTCATTCAGCTCACCCATATAACTGATACATATGAAAACCACCATAGCTCTTTTACAACCCTGGTCCAATTATACCTATTGAATTGAAAGCACTATTTAGAATTGCTATACGACTGGATTCTTCTGGATCTCATGGGAGCAGGAAAACTCTAATTTATAAGCATTCTTACAAAATTTTTCGTACTCTGGTTTCACATATTAAATCAATGAACAGTCATGATCACCAACAAAACACTGAGCATACTGTGAGCCCTCCAGGGCATGGACTGCTTTTTCTGTGTTTTTTTTCCTGTAACTCCACTATCTGATTAGGCTCCTTAGGAGGTACTGGAATATACATAAATAATAAGCAGGAGGAGACAATTAAAAAAAATATAATTGCTACTATTAATCTGTGAGATTAAGATGTAAACTACCCACTTTGCATTGCACGGCTGAGTCCCAGGGGAGCTCTGGCAAGGAGAGAGCGCGCGCCAGGCCCCGGCTCTGAGCACTGCTGCCTCCCCAGCTCAGCAGAAATTCCACCCCAGCACAGACTGATGATTCACTCTGTGTTTTCCTTGGCTAACTCGAGAAGTGTTCCTCTCTTCAGGTCAGTCACTCAGCCCTCTTGCAAATGTCAGCTTACTGCTCACAACTGTTTTTCCATTCACGGGGGTTTTAATAGGCATGAATGAGGACAGTTATGAAGGAAACTCACAGTGTAACGGGAAGCCCTGAAACTCAGTTATTAACTGGGCATCCAGGCTTCACATCTTTGTCAAGCCGACTAGCTCTTGCTCATTTGAACAATGCCAATGATCTCTTTCTAAGCTGACCATCATAAAGCCACTTGTACACAGCAACATGGCTTTTCTCTGAGCTTGTGAGTGTGCCTGCAGCTCAATAGGACCATTCACATGAACAGATGTTACTCGATGGTTGCAGAATTAAGCCTGTCCTTGCTCTTCCTCTTGCTGCAAACATCAGCTGCTCAGACATCCAGGCTGGTTTTTGGTTTTGTTGTTTGTTTTTTTTTTTTTAGTGGCTTTTTGCCATACACAAAGCATGCAAAATGGCAACTTCTGTAATTAAAAATCCAGAAAAAAAATCCCCCTATATTCCATTAGCACTCATATAAATTAACATTTATATACTTCTCCATATAGTTTCTTGTATGGAGGATGTTAAGAAATTAAAGTCCATTTAGTTGTTCATCGTAATATTTTCTAGCTTTCACAGATAAACAAAAACATCTATCTTTCACTTGAAAATATATACTTGAATAGATATGAAAGGATGCCAGATCAGTACTGAATTTTTATTTTCATACCTTGCAACAATAGCTGATGAGTCTACAGATTGTGTTTGGCTTGATACAATTTTTTTTCATCCCAACACAATTTTTCTCTATACCAAACTAAATATGTCCTTTAGAAGTATGCAAAACAGTCCTCACCATGGGGAATAAACTTCTAAGAATTATTAGACAGACACTTAACTGTAATGTTTATAAAATTTTCACATTTAATATCTCATAGTATTTCTTTATCTAACTATGCTTCTCAGTTTTAACCAAATTAAGACTGTTAAAACCTAAATCTACTTTTGGTGTAAGAATGATATTCCAACTTAAAACCTGAAATTATGGGTGTTAACATTTGCTTGTGGAAATAAATCACAAATTTGAAAATTGGCAATAATAGTAATAGTAATGCTTTCCATACTCTTGATTTAAAAAGAAGGCATTTTGTTTAGCTTTTTACTTTTGGGTGATGGCCAAAAGTGATCCTTGATATTAATATCCTTTCAAACATTTATATTTTTAAATCTCTCCAAATTGATTCTGTGCTGAAAGCACAGCTGAGGCTCACAAATAAGTTAGAAAAGGTATGAAAAGATCCTTTGAAAATGAGAAAGGAAAATACCTGAAAAGAGCAAGCTTCACAAATAGCAACTGTACAACCATGTGTAAAGACCAAATCAGGCTTGTGGGGCTTGTTTTTGTTTGTGTAGTCTTTCCTTTTCTTCGTTATATAAAAATCTGCAGTTATTTTTCTTTGTTGCAAACAGTGAACCCAGTAGCCTAGGAATAAAGACCCGGGAGGAAAACTTTAAGAGAAGTACATTTCAGATACAGCTGGACCAGGTGGTTCAATCTGCCAGTTTACAACTAATTGGGAAACCATTTGCTCTTCTTCAGACCCTGGTACCTCACCTGTTGTAATGCTTTGTCAGAATTATGGCAAGTGGATCCACAATATATTCTGACAGTTATTTAAGAACCCTTGACTGAACATCATCTGTTCCTACTGATTTAAGTATATATTTAGGGGTCTTTAGGTATTCTCTTAGTTGAATATCACTAATTTAAAATTATTTTCACCAAGTGCTAATTCGCTTTCTTCTGCATTTACATACTGATAAAGAAAACAAACCTGAAGACAGGTGAGGAAGGAGGAGAAAAAAATCCCTGCAAACCCCTCAAAAAAAAATCTTGATGAATATTTCCAAAAAACTGCAGGTTCCCTGCTTCTTTTTGATGAGTACCAAAACATGCTAAATGGATGCAGGTAGCTGGTTATGCCATCTAACAGAGAAAAGTGATTATTCCTGTTTAGCAGGTACATTTATCAACAAATGAAGGAATTTGGAGCACTCACTCTCCTGCTCCCTTCCCCTTTCATCCCACAAATTACTCTCAAGGGAAATAAATCAAAGAGTACCTTTGTCCTTAAGTACCCGATATGTAACTCTTGCCATAATTTACACAGCAAAAAAACAGGCTAAAAAGATTCAGAATGAAAAACCAACTTCTCCCAACCCAGACATTTAATACCAATGACCATCTCCTATGGTAAAGCATACATCACCTTTTTTTTAGCCTACTAGTTAGTTCAGATTTCTTGTATCATCACCTTTCACTTTTCCTGGAAAGTGTAAGTATTTTCTGTGCAAGTACCTTCCATTAGCAAAATTCATATTATATATACTAGTCTTTTCCTTTTTTTTATTATGTCTTCTTAATTCCTTCATTCTCTCAGCTTATGGAGAACCATGCTGGTACTCCAAGTACCAGAACTGCCATCTGTTATGCCTTTATTATTGTATCACTCATTCTATGCCATCTTCCATGTCCTTCCACCTCTTACTAACACTGCTTTCTGGATATTGGCATGATGATTCTTTTAATTTCACCATATCTCCTTTTAAAATGCAGCACATTTTAATTTTTTCCTGGTTTACAGGTTTATTCACTATTGTCACAGGTTGCAATCCACTGCATCTAAGTGCTGGCACCTGTCTTCAGGGATTATTGAAGGAAGAAGAAGCTGAGCATATCCAGCCCTTTTACAAACAGTTCCCTATCTCATCATTAGAGATCTACCTCCCTTAAGTCTCTCTTCATTGGCTGTATAGGGAAGAAGCAAGTGTCAAACACTCCCTTCCACGTAGGACCTGATCCTTTAACCATATTACAAGGTAGGAACTGATGGACCAAGGCTGTCTTCTACTTGGAAAGAGAATTATAGCAGTACTAATTGCTTAGCTCCTGGTAGAAGTTGATACCCTTGGGGTTTAAGCCATACAGAAGAGTGCCTACCAGTTTTCACAGCACGTCAGAGGACCATCAATGTGTAAGAAGAACATAAGTTTCCATAGGGTTATGAGGAAAGCAAGAAAAGGTATTCCTGAAAACAGGAAACATGGATTCAGCAAGTGAGAGGGGACTACTCAGACCTCTTTCCCCTAACTAGCATAGTGAAAATCCATAGTGAAAAGGTAAAAGACCAGGAAGTGCTCCTGACTAGTAAGACACTGAATCTCAACAAAGCTTGAGCTGTACAATACATGTCCATCTCCCCAGACTAATGCTAGAAGTCACAGCTGCTATCAGTATCCAACCAAGCAACTGAACAGTGCCTAAAGCATTTCATTGCCTGCAAGGTTTACACAGTGCTAGAAATTAAAAGTACTCAACCTTTTTCTGTGGTTTAGATGGATTTCAGGCACTTCCTTCACAGGTTAAGCTGTATTTAGATTAATGGTTTAGATTTGCGGGATCCCATCTATTCATAATACCAATATTTTGATATTAAAATTGATTCCACAGAACTGATTGGACTACTTTCTCCTGCTGATCTTACCAACTGCCATGATGCACAGTTCTGCCTAACTTCTTGGAAGTCAAAATTTATCTTGAAATCAAACAGTTCCTAAATTAAATGCAATTTAATTATCAAAGTTTACATTTTTTATTAATTGGGCACTAAGATATGATTTAAAATGTGTTCTTTATTCTTGAAACTCCTGCATGCCATGTTTTGGCCTAAGGAATTTCTGTAGCTAGATTATGAATTTGTGGTAGAGTGATGAAACACTGAATTGTTCTGTAACAGTGACAGTATAATAGTCTACTGATCTGAAGGAACACTGCATTTTATGCTGGAAACAAGCCCACACCTTCAGCAAATACTGAATGAAAACAGTAAATTATATTGATCCAAGGGATACAAAGAATCATGCTGGAAAGCAGTATCTAATGGTAGTAGGAAGCAAACAGTTTTTTATGCAATTTCAAAACAGTAATATAGAAACAACAAGCTTTCTGCGGCTCCTGTGTATAATATGTACTGTTTGCTAATATTGTGCTTTAAGCCCAATAAGAACTAAAGTTCTATCTCAGTACATGCCACGATAGCATCAAATTCTTCTCTCCCCAAACTCATCTGCATCATGTGTTAAGATAAAAAAGCCACGAGTAAATCCATACACAAAATACACATAATAAATGAATAAATACAATCAGTAAGACCCACAGCAATATATTCTATTCCAAACTACAGTATACAGACTCCTTTTAGAGACATTTTACAGGGATGGAAACCTGGTCGAAGGAAGCTTTTGCAGTACATAGTTTAACAGGGGAAAGAATTGGAGATATTTCCCCCGCAAAGAAAAGTAATGTAAAAGAGGGGCAGAGAAGAAATAAAAGCATAAATACTCATACTTTGCTTGCATAAAAGAAAGAAACCAAAACAACAAAAAACCAAAACATTTGAGAAAAAGAAATAAACAAGCTCTGATCTCTTGACTGATCTGGGGAAACAATTCAATTAAAATAATCAACATGCCAGATCTCCCTTCCTGATTTGCTTAAGTAAGCTTGCATTTGCAATTGTAGAATTAGATTGTGCATATATATGTGAGTGCTTCCCTCCTCCTCTTCTCCCCCAGGGAAAAATCAAATTTACAAGGGGTTGTTTAGCAAACGTTATGGGGGATTAAAGGACCTTAGGTTCTCAGAATTTCAGCTACACTAAGTACAGGATCTGTATACATTAAAAGAGGGATCTGGCTCAGTTTTAACTCAGCTATTGCTTTGCTAGGTCAACTAACCAAGCTTCAGTTGGGTCATGTGTGGTTTTGGTCTGGAACTGTGTGCTTGCTACACGGCAGTTATAATTTTTATCAGTTTCTATTCTACCCAAACTAAAAAGATGAAACGTCCATTTTTACTGTATCACTTTCTGAAATGTCTGCACAAATCAGATCATTATAACTTAAACAAAAAAAAATCCCCTCCAAACAGCAAGAATGGCATATGGCAAGTTGTTATCTTTACCACTTTAAAACATAAATCTCCAACATTAGTCAAACTCCGAAAGAGTGATAAAGTGTTAAAGATCTGTAACATACCCAAAGATTATACTCGTGGCAAAAGACATATTTCCAGCCAGAGTAGATTATGCCTTTGGAAATAGGAAAAGAACCTGTTTCTTGTTGCTGCAGCAGACAAAGTAACGGGAAAATCAGTGATGGATTCAGCAGAGCACTCTGACTATGCTGAGAGCATCTCTGTTGCTCTCTAAGACCATCCCCACACAGAATACTGCACTTTGCTGAAAAGACCTACAGACCATGGACTCAGCAGGAATAAGGTACCTGTAATATTATTATGGTATGCTCCATCAAATTCCACCTACAATAAATTCATATGATAGTGTAATGGCATTTCTCAAGGAATAACATACAAAAGCTAAAAGGACTTTGATACTGATAATCACACAAGTGACAGTAACCCTCAAATTACATAATTGTTCTATTTCACAGGACTCACATTGCTTGTATTTAAACCTTTGCTACACAAAAATATTTTTGGTAGTTCACATTTTCTGAAAATGTTGTGAATTTTTTTCTTGACATTTATTGAAATTTAATACTTGAAATAATTTCCTTTAATTCTCTAGGTCTCATAATACAGTATTACAATTTCTACAAATTTATCGATATATTATTTTATAAATATTAGTTTATAATTATATTTTACTCCTCCTATGCCCCCAAAGAAAGAGCTCTTTTCCTGAAAACTTATTTATACTACGGGAACACAATTCAAATGGAAAAAACAAAAACAAAATAGCAGTAGCTACCGAGATACATTTTTCTGAAGCAGTTTTTTTACAACTCTAACTTTCAGAATTATTTGGCCATTATAGTGAGGACTCCCAATTCAGTATTTGAATAAAGAAGAACTAAATCATTGGTGAATAAAATCACAAACCTTCACATAGTGATAGATTTTAAATTGTTCTAACATATGAAACCATGCTGCAGTAAAAACAAGCAAAGATTTCAGCAAAGAACAAACCACTAGAACTCAGTATGAGCAATATCAGTCAAAAATAAACTCACAGTTTATAAATGTATTGCAACAGTCATTGGTAATAACAGTTGTGAATACTGTTAGATCTACATGGGAAAACAGTCACTGTATTTTCACTTTCAGATCTCTGAAAATAATTTTCAAGAAGAGCTGAATATTGCCGTTTCATCTTCTAGCTCTGTATTTATAAATAAATATCTATCTTCTCAATAAAAATTCAGAAACCACCAGAGTTCATGTGGTTTATCTTTGTACAGGCACTGGTGGGATTCATGGCTTCCCACCTGGTGCAAATTTGAGTTTCCCAAGTACTGTTAGAGAGCATTGCCAGGAGATAGGAGTGCGTTCAGAGGGGCTATTTTAGCACAGATTTCTCTGTTTTCTCTGTCAGAGAAGCATGTAACAAATGACCATAAAAGCTGTACTGAGAGCTCTGGTAGAGGAACAATAAGGCATCCTATTCGGATTTCTTGGATTTGGGAATGTTACTGACCTGTTCTTTAAAATACTATCCTAATTATAGACCAAGTTTTCAATTTTAGAAGGCAAAACTCAGACCTAATTCCTTTTAGAAACAAATGAAATGGAAGAAAATTTATATGGAACACATAGGGGATGAGCACACTTTTTCATGAAGCCATTTTAATGAAGACATATAAGCCATCAATTCACTTCTCCTTCAGTCTGCTGAATTTAACCACACCTTAAAGGCTAGGGGACCCCGGCTTACTCTTTGTCTCTACTGCAGGTTCAGGGAACCTCTATAAAAACCTGTTCCCATATTACCTGTTAGTATTTTAACCAGGAAGCAATCCTTTTTATGACTATGCTCATTAGTATAGTGTTTCAACTTCCAAGTGAGCAGAACAACACTAGAAGGGAAAAAAATCCCAAATCCAAAAATAAAACTGAATGTATTAAAAGAAAGCAAGTGTTCCCAGGTAAGCATATTTACTAGTGAGGGTATAGAACTTGGCACCTAGAACTATTTGTGTCTGACCAGAACAGGTGAATAAGTATATCTGTATGCATTTATGGTGTAAGTTACAGTGACTCCATTCTAGAACAGTCCACAAATTCTGTCATGCAACTCTGCTTTGGAAGTTTTCACTTGGAAATCCAAATCCAAATGTTTCCCCTTTAAACATCAGCTACATCCACAGACACATTTTTGAGTTGTAAAAAATAAAACAAACTAACAAGAAACAATAAAAGAAAACAAAAAAGCCCCAAAAAAACAAGATTGTAAAAATTATGTATGTTAGTCTGATAGAGAAAAAACACATAGATATGGGTATATGTATTTCCATATGTGTATTTGCATGAAGGGAGAAAGAAGGCAGAGAGGTAAAAGGACTTACCTAGCTCTCACTGCAGAATTTCTAGTTTTAAAAGCTAGAAACTGTATTATGTCATATGTCTCTGGGCTTCACTAATTCCATGACTGCAGGCTTCTTTGTGATTTTGATTTTGCAATTGAAACTGATTGGCTGGCAGACAAAGGGACAGAAACAGCTGCAGCTGGTATTATTGATTATTTCCTCAATTTAAAGGAAGCAAATGAGGAGGCTAACAACATTGAAGGACAAAGGCAAAGTTGTTGCTCTAGAGCTCTGGCAAAGCCAGTCACTGTCCCCTGCCACATGAGCTGCATTAATTCATAAAATGCAGCTATTATCATTTTAATACCACAGATTGTTGTTGAAGTGATAGGAACCTGCCTGTTTTGATAGTGAATTTTTAATCTCATTATTTTTTAGTAAAAACTGAAATCCCTAATAGGGAAAGACACCAAATCTAATACAAACATTGTGGAAACTGCTTTTGGGCTATAATCAGTAACACAAATGACTTTCTAGAAATAAACTGAGATAGTAATAGTTAATGCCTGCCCTGAGAGGTCCTGCCCTCTGAATGAGAATTGTGACGTCCTAAAGAAAACAGAAAATAACTCCCGAAAACCAGAAGATACATCAGTGATCCACAGTAGGAAAAAAAATTTAATTAGAGCAGGAAATGTGTAAATGTAGAAAATAAATTTTGTTTTGCCCCTCTTCTTTGCCCTTGTCAATGCATTGACTTTACATTAGCCACTCGTCTTATGCAGGGCTTCAACTTGAGCGAAGTAAAGCAGAATTGAAGAGAAACTATTTCCATTAAAAAAATCACAGAATCACAGAGTTGGAAGGACCCACAAAGATTTTTGAGTCCAACTCCTGGCCCTCAGGAGTACAGGATATCCCCAAAAGTCACACCATGTACCCAAAAGTATTGTCCAAATACTTCCTCAACTCTGTCAGGCCTGGTGCAGTGATCACTTCTCTGGGGAGCCTGTTCCAGTGTCCAAACACCATCTGGATGAAGAACTTTTCCCTGATAGCTAACCTAAACCTCCCCTGACACAACTCCTGTCACTGTCACTAAAGAGAAGAGATCAGTGCCTGCCCCTTCTCTTCCCCTCCCCAGGAAGTTGTACCTGCAGTGAGGTCTCCCCTCAGTCTCCTCCAGGCTGAAGAGACCAAGTGACCTCAGCCACTCCTCACATGGCTTCCACTCAAGGCTTTTCTCCATCTTTGTTGCCCTCCTTTGAACACTCTCCAATAGTTTAAAGTGTTTTCTATATTGTGGCATACAAAACTGCCCCCAGCACTCGAGGCGAGGCTGTCCCAATGCAGAGCAGAGCAGGACAATCCCCTCCCTTGCCCAGCTGGCGATGCTGTGCCTGATGCTCCCCAGGACACTCGTGGCCCCCCTGGCTGCCAGGGCACTGCTGGCTCATGTTCAACTCACCATTGACTGAGATCCCCAGATCCCTTCCCACAGTGTTGCTTCCAGTGACTTGTTCCCAGCCTGTCTGCGCATCCAGAGTTACCCCAAGAAACGGGAAGAATCCAGCACCTTCCTATCTTGAACTTTGTGTGGTTGATGATTGCCAAGCCCTAAAGTGGTTGAGGTCTCTGTGCAGGGCCTCCCTGCCTTCTAGGGTCATCCCAGTCCATGAACTTGCTTAGTATCCCTTCCAGTCCCCCAAGTCATTTACAAAGATGTTGAAGAGCTCAGGGCCTAAAATAGAGCACAGTATAAAGAACAGCTTGGATATAAACTCTAGGTTTGTCCTCACAGCTTCAGGATGGTGAAGTACAGGATGAGGCTTCTCAGCCTACAGAACTGTAACTTAGGAAGCAGGCACTGCACTGTTAAGACAAAGTTTTCAAGCAACAACAGCAGGAGGAATTTGATGCTCCCTTGCAATCGACATTTTTAAAACAAATGTTAAAAATTACCACTACAGATGTCTCTCAAGACCCACAGACCAAAAAAAAAACCATAAAACACCAAAAAACCAGCAACTTGCAGGAGCCCCTATGTCACTCAGTCATTCTCACAGCCTTACTGCAACACATCCTCCCTCACCTCCCAGAGCAGCCTATTCTAGCTTCTTGCCCTCATTACCATCGCAAAGATTTTCTAGTCTAGCTGAAACTCTTGACAGAATTTAAGCCCATTACTTGTTGTTCTGTTCTCCATGTACATACAAAACAGATTATCCCCTTTTGCTTTAAGGAGTTGGAAGCCATCCCCATGCTCTCAGACTTTCCAAACTAAGCAAGGATCTTTTAAAGAAATGCCCTCTAGGATCTGAGACCATGCTTAAGTGATCATAAGGACTGGATCTGTGCATTACTGGACATCTGAGAATAAATACTATCTGCACATGTAGATCTAAATCCTTCTGTTGAGAACACACAGTATGATGCCTCATGCTACACCCACGGATCAACTGCGTTCTCTGCATTTTGCCTTATCTTCCTCTTGCCTTTCAGACAAAGTATTCTGTCTGTAATGCTAAACTAAACAAGGTCAGGTTTTCTGGCCCTGGGGCTAACTGGCACAGAATGGCTTCCTCCCATACAGTTAAATCTCTCTTCTCAGATAACAGTATAGCTTTGTCAGTACTGCTATTGGGAACAGCCCCTGGCCTGCACCCAGACATTATCTAGGAAAGTTAGTTTCCACCAAGCAGTAGTCTTGGTAATAAGCATGTGCCAGTACTTGAGGCTTTTCCCTGTTTAATTTATAGCCATAAATGTAGCCAAGGATGCTGATTCTATTAGACGAGAAGGTTATGGCCACTAACACTTTGGGATATGGTGTTCACTTCCTGAGATTAACTAGTGCCTTAGAAAAAACCTCCAGAAAAAGTCCTTATGCCACTTCCAGGCTGAAAGTGTTACTTTGTAAATTCTATAACATCAGGCTATTTATGTCTCACTACTTCCTAGCTGTCATTTCTAGGGTAGCCTAAGCAGAAATCTGTATACTGCTCTTTGGCCATGCAAAGTCCCCTTGCTAGACACACCATGAGAGAACGTGAACCCTTTGTTCAGATGTTGAGAAGTCTTCATAAGCCACAGCCAAGAAGCTGTGAAATTACCTCATGTAATGTCAAGCAAAGTACAAAGTCCTGTAGTTGGAAAGGAACAACCCCAGGCACCAGTACATGTGGGGCTTACCCACCCAGCTGGAAGCAGCTTGGCAGAAAATCACCTGGGAGACCCAATGAACTCCAGGTTAAATGTGGGCCAGGAATGTGCCCTTGCTGCAAAGATGGCCATTGGTATCCTGGACTCCATTAGGCATAGTAATTCCAGCAGATGCAGAGAGGTGATCCTTTCCCTGTACTCAGCACTGGCCAGGCTATGCCCGGAGTTCTGGGTCCAGTTCTGGGCTCCATGCTGCAAGAGAGACGTGAACACACGGCAGAGGATGCAGTGCGGGCCATCCAGGTGATTAAGCTACTGGAACATCTGTCCTTTGAGGAAAAGCTGAGAGAACTGGGACTGGGGAAGAGATGGCACCAGGGGCTCTTGTTAACATGTACAAATACTTGGAGGGAGGGTGCAAGAAAGATTGAGCCAGGCTCCCTCCAGATACTGGATATGCGTCTTTGTGCAAATTTATTTTTCCAAAGCATAAGACAAATCATAGTGTCAAACCGTGCATCCAAAAAACACTAATTATTTAGCTACTATGAACAGACCCATTTGCCATTCATTTTATTCTCACACTGGAGGAGTGGTTTAAGAAATATATTAAAAACTTGAGAATGCAAACCTTTTTTTCTTTCAAGAAGAAAAATTCTCTAAGTCAGACCACAAAGCCAAATTCTGAATATAGCATCCCTTGCCTGTCTCTCCACAGTTCATCTTGTGACAGTACTTTGCTTTTCTGTTTGATTCCACAATGTTTCAGAATATTTGTGCTGCTGTAAAAGAGCTGTATAATTTCCATAATAAGAAAAATGGTTATAATTACCAGAAAATATTAAGAAAGCAGAAGACACCTGGAGAATTTCTGATTCAGATTTTGTACTTTGCTTGTAATCGCAAGAGGTACCTTTGTGCTTACGAAAGATAATCAAAGGAAAGCCAGTGACTGAAAGAGAACACACATCTGCTGATCAGTAATCAGGAAAGGAAATAAGGCACTCAACTCACCCCTGTAACAAACTGGTGGATACTGGTTAGCTGAAGTTCTAGCGCTCCCTTTAATGCCTCTGAACTGGCAGATGCTCAAACTGGAATGGGAAGCAGGATGTGCTTTCAAAAACTTCTTTACTGTCCCATTAAGAAAGGTGAAGAAAACTTTTGAAATTGGCAACTCAGTCATTGTATTAATGGACAGACCCAAGCTAGTAAAAATCAGTATGCCTCAAAACAGATCTAGTATTAGCCTGCTCACTTTATCCAAGTTCTGTGAATCTCCAGGGTTTAAATGTCAAACCTGAAGACAGCACAAGGCTGAGATTACCTATGCTCTGTTGATCTGGAGGTTTGTGTGATCACAGAGGAATCATGCAGCTAGGCTAGGCTAGGTCAGCTAGGGAGCCAAGTTAGACTTATTTTTGTTGTGGAGAAAACAGTGATCCCAAAGACAACGTGATCCAAAATCCTTGAGAAAATCTGTGAAGATTCATGAGGGTTGTGCCATGCAAGTAGCAAGGGATATGCTATGCTAGCGCAGAATCACCCGGCAAATGGAAGGAAAAGACAGATAGACTGTTGCAAGGATGCAACCAGATGGAGAACCCCAGAGGCACCAAGGGATACCCACCAGCAATTGACAGCCTGGTTATTGCAGCACCCACTTCTCAACTGGGCAAGTTTCAGATTCAAAGAGCAGAAAGATTTTTATAAATCCTAATGTTGAATTAAGCAGCCAGAGTAACAATTATGTCCTTGCATTTCTGTTTATGTAAGTACATACTGTGTTCATGCAAACTTGCATACAGCCAGAATCATCCCTGTGAGACACAGGAAACAAACCAGGTTTAATGAAAATGACTTTTGGTCATCTGCCAAGTAGAAACGGTCTGAGATAATGTTTTTGAAAGTGCTATAAAACTCTGTATATCTCACGCCATCCTCTGTAGGAATCTCTGTTACTGTGAACAGCGAACTGAAAGGCACACAAGTCATATTTATGCTCTAACTTCTCAAAAGCGTGTAAAACCTCTTTGAAAGCACATAATGGTGCAACAGGACAGACCACAGAGTATTTTCTCCCAGCTCATACAGAGACTACAGGAGAGGCCAGAAGACCTACAGATTTACTGTGATGACTACATTTGTAGTCCTGCTGCTCTCTCTATGCCACCTGGAAGCACTAGGAAAGTCCAGTCCAGCACTGACACATACCCTCAGCCTTCACAGACATCTTGCCTTTTTTTATTCTTCTTCAAAGTATGAAGGCCCAAAACAAGACAAAACTGACTGACTGAAATATTTATTTATAGTTCTGATTCAGCACCTACTTCATCCAACAGCAGTACCTCCACAATGGGATATGTACATGTGTGAGTGTGGATTTGTCTAATGCTGCTTTCACCTCTCCTGAAAAGACTTAATCTATTCTTGCATACTTAAAGAGGTATTTATTAATTTTTAGCTTCCTGTAGATAATTTGATGACTCTATGCAGCCATAAAATTTTATGACAGTAAACATGAGAGATGTGCCTAAATTGCACAGAAATGTTTCTAGACTGCCTGTTTTATTTTTCTTTTATAGTGTCAGTCCTATTGAATTTACACTGGTGCTAATTTTACAAAAACTTGGCGTCAAAATTATTAAGGTGTCAAATATGCTGAGTCGATTAATTTTAGTGATGGCCCTGAATGACTGTGCACTGTACTTTTCAGTCTGAAATGTACACATGTGGAAACACTACAGCAAATGCTATGCTTATCCAACTCTAATGATGACAGTAAGAGATCATTAAAATGGGATTTTAATTGTTCAAATCTCAGTGTGTCCATCAGAGCACAATTCCTTAAAAAAAAGAGCTTATTTCTTAGCATTGTGAAAAATCTACTGAGAGAGTAAAAGCGAAATATACATTTATTAAATATTACACTTTATTATAAAAACAGCTGAATATTATATTGCTGAGAGTAGATTTATCAATCAGCTTCTAGACCTTCCCAGTGCAAGAGCAGAGTACTCATGAGATTTACAGAACAACATACAAATTATTCCGGAATTAGCACAGCACAGATTTCTATAGACTGGAGAGAAGATGAAGATTATGAAGAACAGATACACAATACAACAGTGTATCTTTTGATGAGGGAATATTTGTGCAGTCATGCTTTGTGACTAATATGAACTTTCCTTGACTGGAAGCCTTTAGCTGAAAGAAACAGATTTGGGCTTAAAAGTTTGAGCAATACAAACCACGTTTTCCTTGCACTGAAATAACTTAAAGCAAGATATTTTATCTTGCTTCTTGTGTTGGGGGTTAATATGTCTTTCAATCCCCTCTGCCTGAGATAGTCACAGAATGCTATGCAGGTCAACAGCTTAAATAAACTCCTGAATCCTATGGAACTCAAAACACTGCAAGTGAGCCCTACCAGTTCATTGAAATTCGGCATTACAAACCTAGCATGATAGAAATAACACACACCTCAGTTCTTCAATGCCAGAGGGTTATTTTTCTGCATATTTTCTGTATAAGTATTTTTCATTTGCCTGCCTTCTCTTTCTGTGTCTTCTCTTTGTTTCCCTTCATGGTACTAAATTTGAATTAAACAATGTTTTAGTTATTAAAACACAAGATAACAGTTTTTACTTTGACTACAGACATGATTCTTTTAAGATACTTTTCTTTGTCTAAAGAAAATATTTTCATTTGTCAGAGATCACAAAGCAGAACCTTGTTTGGTCTAGTAATAATCTAGGACTACATATCTGATGAACCGCTGATTTTGAACCCTCACCAAAAAAATTTAGTAATTGCATATGTAGATGCATATGTAGATTTTTTTTTTCCAATATATGCACAAAGCAGAAAGGTCCTTCTGAAATTCTGATTATACCTCAGTGAAGAGAGATCTGCCATGTCACTGGCACAGTATTTTCTCAGAAAAGTGATAAAATTTTCCCAAATCTTATTTTCCTATCTTTTACTCTGCTTGTTTGTCCTCATTCATTTTGCATTCAACTTTGGCTTGCATCTGTTTACACACTGGTCTGTTATTCACTACAGTGTAAATGGTGAAGCAACTACAGCATGCTTTCCATATAATATATGTAGCTTCAAATATTGCTTCTATTTCCAACTTGCAGAGTTTTTTTAAATGTACATAAGTCAAGAAAGAGTATGAGAACACAAAATAAAGTGGAGCTTGAACCCCAACCTTTTTCAGCTTAGGCGAGGTTATTGCTGATGCCAGAGAAAAGTAATGTTCAAAACTGTTAGCCAGAAAGTTTTAGTCCCAAAAGCATGATAAATGAGAAATTCCTTGGATCCAAAACATAGGAATCAGGTTTCTGATGTCAGAGAATATAAAATACCTTATAGGATATCTGGATTTTCTCTATAAAGGCAACAAATCAGAGATCCACCAAACAGGACAACAAATTTTTTGAGTATCACCTTAGAGATACTGTCCTTTTGTACCTTTCTACCTGCAATATTTTATGTAAAGAAGGTGATTTAAGGGAAGTTTATGTAAATATCACTAAACTCAAAAGAGATGCTTCAGCCTCTCCACTGTAAATCTATTTCATATGAACATCAGCATAATTTTGTCCTACTTTCTCTGTCATTATCAGTTCTCATCTTAGCTTTTTCTCCAAATACAGGACTTCCTAACTAGGCTGATACACTGTTTTATAATGCAAGAAAATGGAAACACTCAGAGATAACTAAAAGAAGACAAAATTAAAATAATTTCAAAAAGCATCAGCTTCCTTATGAAATAAATCTATGAAACAAACTATTGAACCTACAGCAGAAAATTCTATCAGAGGAGTAAGTAAAGGAGGATTCTGAAACAAATTTAAATAACAGAAACAGAAATATTAATTGAGCTATGATTACAGTTTCAGGGTGAGTAGAGACTTTGTAACTCAAGATATATAAAGCAACCACAATTTGTTTGATGTAAGGAAGTAAATCTCTTTCAGGTGGGATTTACTTGTGGGAATTCTTGCCATCTCTTTTAGGCAGCAAGCATAGGTATGCAGAGAATGAACTGGATCATTGAGTAAGTGACATTGATTATATAGCAGTTATTCTTTTGCTTCTAATCTAAAAAAACCTCATTATTGTGGTCAAATGTTCTTAGAAAAAAAAATTGAGCTGAGTATGCATATATTTATTTATTAAATTGGACACCCTACTGCATAAGCCACTTCTCTAGTATCAGAAAGTGCCAAAGAAAAAGGCAACTTGCTAATTGTGAGAAAATGACCACACGGCATCACACACACAAATCTTATAAAGGATTACAAGCATATTTGAGAAAGAGTGTCAAATGCTCTTCTTCAAGAGCACTGTAAAAAGATAGGAAAGAAAGGAAATAAAAATAAAATACTGTTTGGCACAGTACTGTACTAACAACAGCTGTAATATAACTAGACAGAAAAATGTAACAAATTGTAGTAGATTACTGAACATTTGTAATTTGTACATTTCCACTCACATTTCCATAAATGCCCAAGTGTGAGGTAAATCTACATTCTTCAGTTCAGAGTAGGCAAGAAACTAAGCAGATTTTGTTTAATTTAGTCAATGACCTACCTGCAGGCTGACATAATTTTCCTCCACTATTACTAGTCTCTGATGGATACAAATTTTTACTTCATCTTCTACAAAATGATATTTCTGCAAATTACTGAGCAATCTAGATTTGGGTATTACGCTAAATAAATTCTCCAAGCCAAAAAAAATTGTAAGGAAGGGTTCTTATGCTGCAGCGATCTCTAGACTGAGTTGGAGAAGAGAGAATTCAGGCTACATGCTCATCCTTCCACATTACAGATTATTGGCTGCAATGTCTGACTGCATTTGAGGTGCTGGATTCTGTCATCATAGGACCAAGTTTAAAATCTGTAGCATCCAGGATTTCTGTTCAGGAGCAGGTTATTTTTCCAGAAAAGGTAAAGACCTATCAAGCTTTCAGCCTAGGCAATGCAGGCCAGGCTTTCATCAGAACTCCAAACCCACTGATATCTTAAAATGTGAAATAAACTTTTAAGAAATAACTTATGACTATTCATAACTTACATCACTAAGAGAATGGAGGAAAACTACTCTCCATAAAATGTAATTGGTGACCTCAGAAGAGTGCTAATACTTAAAATATAGCTACTCCTCCTATGATTTCCCAAATCAATAATAATAATATTTGAATATGAAGTTAGACCTTCTAAATTCAATAGAAATGTCAGTGACAGTAAATTTTAAGGAGACCTCATAACCAAAGACATGAAAGTTCTTCAATAAGAAGAAAAAGAATATGTCTTCTGGCTCCATCCCAGGAACACCTAATGTATCTCCAGTGTAGAACACACATCCTCAGTTGTTCAGGAAATCATCTGTCTGCCCCCTCAGAATGAGACTTTCTTAAAAACACAAACATACAGCTTTGAAGAAGAGTCTTTTTATTCAGGTTTAGGTCCTGATAAGAGAAGTATTTCCAAGCATTTCTTTGAACTCAGAAAGATTAAAAATGTTCTTTCATGTTTCAGGGATATTTTGTTGTTGATGTTTTGTTTTCCTCCTCTTTTTTTTTTTTTTAAATTTCAAATAAAATTAAAGATATTCTTACTGTGTCACATGATTCCACGATTTGGGGACTGAAGAAAAACACCAAATGTCTTGAGAGCTGGCAGCTCTGAGAGTGTTACAAAACAAGCCGCTGAGCCAACTAGACTGAGAGATGTCAGCCTCGCACAGTTGCTATAGCGTAACGATAAATGTTTAAGTTAAATGCCTATAGCACTGGGAAGCTGCCTCTGACTTTATGTTTATGTAGAAGCTCGATTAGGATAATAGCAGATGCCACTGTGTGCAGTGCTCTCATGAGAAAACCCTCCCTGGCTCGCCCAAGGCAGGCACGGCAGCTCTGGCTCTGCTGGCCCTCTGTGGCAGCCAGCAGCATCTCTGGGCAAGCAGCGAGATGAAAGCAGCCACCACGTGTTATCCTGACAAAAATGTACCAGTGCTGGTACACAGAGCTCTGCTGCTGTCCCAGGAGAGCATTCCATGGGGTGGAGCAGCTCTCTGCCCATCTCCATGAGGAATTGTACCGAGACCACGCAATCGTGCCGTGAGTTACACTCAGCTTTGTTTCAGTAGTTGTTATACACATGGCATGGAATGATTCCTTAAAATTCAAATTGCAAATCCCTTTCCCCACCAACTTTGTTTCTTCTCCAGAGGAAGGAGCAGGAGAGTGAAATAACAAAGGAAGATCCAAATGGATTAAATGAAAGCTATTTAGTTCCTGTGCTTGCTGGTTTGTCTTTGTTATTCACTCAGCAATTGTACTGAAATAAGTAAAACTACTCACACCAATTAACAGAAGAGAATTTGGGTAATTCTCTCATTTATTTGACCTAAAAGACTGCTCTGCTGTGCAAATGTGCTCTAAAAAGCATGTTAGCAAAGATTAAAAACCACATAACTGTCAGCAAAAAGAAATGCAAATTTTACCTGTGTTGGGTTCAAATCCAAAATGAGAAGAGACTGAAAACCTAGTAGACAACTTATAATTCCAATATGTAGGCAAGAATGCTTCCAGTGTTTTGGAATAAAAAGTTAAAATATTGAGATTTTTCTTAAAATTCTTACAAACTGTTCTAAACAAATGGAAATATTTTGCTTTAATAACATTGGAACATTTTATTTTTATTCTGGCAAATCTGTTGTATCATATAAATAATAAATAGAATCAATTACATGTTTTGGGTTTTTAAAAATTGCATTATAAATACCATAAATAGATTTCAACATTATTAAAACACTGTAAGAGAATAAAAATTATTAAATTGATTTTAAAATAGAAAATCTTATTTAAATTATTTTCATAATATGTATTAAAATGAATTTTCAGGTTTTATGATAATAATGGATCTGTAACTATGAATTTTATTCAACATTTAAATTACATTAACAAATTGATGAGGTCTTACATATGAGAAACTGATGCAAATAGTTATGAGAATGTTTAGCACCTGTGCAAATGCAGTGACCATAAATTGAGAATAATGCTACGGGGCAGTGTTCCTAAAGCTATGGACACACTCAACTATTTAACCCAATCAAGATCTACAAAGGGCTGAATCTGGTTTAACACTGAAATTGTATCACAGTGGCTTTTATTTTAACAAATGTATGTGGTTGGAAAAGAAATAATTTTGAAAGTACTTTAAGAACTCAGAGAACAACAGCTCAGAGTAGTTATCTAAAATAAAATATATACACAATTTCAAGGAACAAAACCTGTTCAGGTAAGGGGGGTGGGGACAGGTGGGCAAGAGCACATGCCCTTCAGTTTCTTTCAGGCACTTAACAGCTGAAGTCAGTTAGTTACTCCAGGTCCTCTCTCCAACAAATGGAGAGATATGGGTAGTCCCAGATGGTGACTCTCTATGAGTCTCAAAGTGCTTAAATACTTATCCCAAGTTTCCCCTAAGTGATGCTAAAATCATAACACAGACATAGCAAACTCATCACATCCTATGAGAAAATATGCACTCAGTAAAAGGTACTGCTCACCTCACCTCAATTCAACTTTTATACAAATACAAAACAGGTAAGAAATGAGAAGACAACTCCTGGTATTAATTTAGAGGATTTATGAAGACACCACAGCTGAGGGGCACACGGATTTTGAAAGCTGGTCATGAAGCAGCACACATTTCCAGTCTGAAATGAAATTTTACCGATCTATGTTTCCAGCAAAATCCCTCATCCCTTTGCATGCTGTAATTGACAGCAGTGATAGAAACATCTGTGGGATAGTAAATACTTCACATTAATCTAGTAAAAGAACAGAAAAATATGAGCAAGAGAGAGACTGACTTTTGTAAAGACAGGAAATGGTTGGAGACGGAGTGAGACAGGCCACTGAATGACAGGTACAAAGCTCTAATGGAAATAAGGTGTGCAATAAGGATGGTTTTTAAAAGCAGTTAAATGTTGTCCATTAGCACCCATCGTGCTGTGACAAGACTGGCTTTTGTTTGATGGTGTGGTCATTGGTATTTCCAAACAAGTCCCTACAGGTTGCATTGCAATAAATGTCGATTCCTAGCAAACAGAGGTTTTTTTTGAAAATAAAATAAAGATAAGGCTGACATACTATTTGTTCACAGTATTAAGGAACAGAGGGATATCAAATAGAGAAAATGTTTGTTGATTCATGATTCAAAGGCAAAATTGAAACTATGCAGATGGAGGTCACTGGGAATTGTTCTAATTAGCAAAGTGCAACAAGATAGATCATCTGTTTCTACTTCCTCTCCCGAGTGTCCAAATATATCTCATCAAGAACAGCTGCCAGAAAATAAATAAATAAATAAACCATGTGAGATGGAAGTGTCATAAAACCAGCAAGTGCCAGCCACAGCTTCTTTTGGATCTGAGCTGCACTTTGTGCTGAATCCCTACCAAAAAAGAGTTATCAATATACCTCTGCTTCAATATAGATGCTGATTGGAAATGTATTTCTACAATTTTACTCCAGCTCTTATTAAATTAATCACCAAATCTACACAGATATATGCTCTCATTTAGCTTGTAGAGATTTATGAAAGCAACAAACCTCTCCAAGGAATTGTGATATACCTACAAAAGCAATTCCACCATTGCCTTACTCTTTACCTGACATAAACACTACCTGAAACCAAAAATACCCATTAAAAGCAGTGTAACTTAATGTGCTACAAACTGTGCTTCCACAGAAAGAAACTATTCTCTACTACCTTTATGATGCAATCCTAATTCAAAACATTTCACATTGTATATGTCACCATTATGAATGTGTTGATTTTGAAACTTCACATAACACAGAAACATGGTTTATTATGGAAGAGAGAGAGAGAGAGAAAAAAAAGAAAACCTAGAATTTACTTAGGGAAAAAATCCTAAATAAATAATTCATACTTGGATGAACTGAATTCTAGTCTTTTAGAAGGTGCCAACAGATGGTTTACATTTATAGAAAGTGCATTTGCTGACTTTTAAAACAGAAATTAAAATTCATAAACTATATCATTAGTTCCCCTTTGAAGCACCATTATGTATATGGTGAAGATTTGAATTTTCCCAGGTGAAGAATCTTTAATCATAATTATACTAAAGAAAAAGTGCAACATGTTACTTTTTAGCTACTGTTTTATGTTCATAGGTTCAAAGCTAAACTAATCTAATGATGAGTCAAAGGGCAAACAGGAACCTGGAATTTGCACTAGGCTGATGTTTACAGTTATTACAAATTTCAAAGCAGTTTTAAAATTTTCCCTTTCCTTAAATGAAGGGCACCACATGGTCAGCCCCCTTGTGGTAGGGGCTCATAAGCTCTAAGTTCAGTTTATAACTCCCTGCTTGCACTTAACACCATATCCACCACACAAAGCAGTGAGCTTGCAGCTCATGTAAGAGGGGGCATGGAGTTCTTGGTTAATTTTAGTAATTCCATAGTGCAAACTCAACCAATATAATAGCCTGCTATTATTGAAACACTTAATTTTTGTTAGACAAAATGCTAGCACCTAGCAGGGTTATGATTAAGGCTTACTTTATATCTATAAAGTATACAGTGATTAGCTTTCATTAAGTATTTTCATATATCTTTTTCCTTTATCCAGAGCTGATTTACTGTTTAATATCTTTTTTTTTTTTTTTTTTTTTTTTTTTTTTATGAAGGAATGCAATCCTAACAGGTATAAAAGAATCCCACTAGATGGGAGGGGGGATTCTTTCTCACAATCACGGGGTCAGGTATAGGACAAAGGAACGTTCTTTTCCAGTAGGAGGAAACATCACCACCTCTAGATCACTGAATGTTATGTATGTACAAAAAAATCAAAGACTCAGGGCTAAAATTCCATGAATTATTTAGATTTTCTGGATATAGGCAGTAATTCTGATTACTGCAGAACTTGAGCCAGTGAAATCAGACTGATATGGAAATACAGTATGCAATGCAGACTGAAGAGGTAAATAGATCAGCAATGTCTTATAAATTAATTTGAATGGGAAGGGTAATCAGTGCTTTTTTTACAGAAGTTTTTCACCTGAGAGGATGAAAGAAGACTGATTCTGTCGAAGCGCAACCTGAATTTTGCTAGCTCTTATAATCATGCTATATTTACCTTCAGTAAAAAGCCCCACGAGTGCATGGGACCAGGTAAAACCCATGTATTACACTTAGGTTTAGACAGAGTCCTTCACTCTCCATCCTTCCATACATTACTCAAACAAACACATTTTCTCCAGAAGCTTTCATTTTATTCTGGAGAAGGAATACAGTTTTTATAACCTGAGAATTAGGGGTCTATCACTTAAACAACAGTAACAGACAGAAATTATCATTGCTTTTACTTTAAATTGCTAAGATGTCAAAGATAGACACTTTATATGACCAGCTTAGGGGCTGGTGAAAGTACAGCCTGTAGGAAAAGAGCTTTCTTAAGACTTGTTTTGGTACCTAAAGCCAAAGGCAATGTAATCAATTACTGGAAATAGTTATTTCCAGCATATTTTATAGCTGCTACTACTGCACATGTTTCATGCACTGGAGTCTTTGTAAACTAATAAAAATTAGATGCTATCATGAAAATAAGAATGAGCTGTGGCCCTTGGTGGAAAATAATGGAGAGGCTCGCAGTTCAAATACTTGGATATGAAAGTTCAATCACAAGGCCTTCAGAAAAACAGAACTTTTGGTTTTAGTCTATAAATATCTTCCAGGACTAATAACATATGCAAAACTAACAGTATATATGGTACTGTTTCAGTTTTCTGTTCATTCTAGGTGGCTCGCAAGTATATGTTTTGTACAGAAGGAGTACTTTCCATTTGTTCTTCCTCTCAGATGCACCAGTGTGAAAACATCTGGAAAGTTAAGGCAGCCAGGGAAAGAATTTACACTGGGGTACACCTGAAATGTTAGGGTGCCATGTGCAGGCTGTTCTGTGCGTAAGTGATTCAGCTGGATCGCTTTCATGGTGACATAAGCTGTTTATCTTCTATTCATGTCAGAATGTGAATGCTTCCAAAGCTCTGGAGTATTTCACTGGGTTAGATTCAGGTCCATTATTAATATCTAATTTCCTGACTGATATTAGGAGCCTCATTAATACTCTGAAATTTGACCATTAATATCATATGTTAGTTGTTAAAGAACTGGGAGTTTCTAAACTTTAAATATTCTTATTCCTTAAAATACAAGATGTATAGTTATATATTTAAATTATACCTATCTATCTATATATATACACCTATATATATATATTTCTATATATCTGGCATCTAAGTTTCCCGGGACTCAGAAAAAAATAGGTAAACTAAACAAAACAGCCTATTCATTGTTTGCTCCAACAGAGGCTTATTCAAAAGAAGAGATAGTACTTTGATTACGTTGCTTGAAAAACACCTGTAAATCACTGTGTTGGAAATCTGCCTGTTGCTAAAAAAGGTATGAATATCATAAATAATTTCATGTAGGATCTGCCTTATGTAGCTGCTTATTATGTTTTATACTTTTTCACTTAATAAGAGACAAAATAATGAATGCTGTAGACTGATTCAATTTGTCAAATTCTTCAAATGCAATCTTAGTTTCCCCTAGTCCAAACATTTGAGGGCTCTTGTCCTCTTGAATGAATACAGCCTTCCAGATGCAGACAAATAAACTTCCAAATATTTTATTTGCCTGCTAAAAATAATATTCAAATACATATCTCTACTGAAAAAATAAATAGCCACTTATTTAATGTTATTTCTACTTGAACTCCTTTGGAGTATAGAATGCTTCACAGGTATATTGAGTCTTACAAAGACTTCACATTCTACTTTGCACAAATTATATATTGACACTGCTGTAGATAAGAGGAAACTCATGTTCACCTCTACCTTCACATAATGCTTCTCTCATTATCACAATTGGGCCTAAACCACATTTCTTTTCCGAGATCCTATCAGCATTGCTACATCTATATATCCATACCTGTAGGAACAAAAATCTCAGTGACTTTGACTAGATATACCTTGGAGATACTTGCCTTTTTCTAGTACAAAAAGAAAAATCTTTACAAAGGATCAAAGAGATTCCCTGCTTTTGGAAATAGAAGAGAATCTCTTGATCTTTCTGCAGGAGAAATGTATCTTTAAAAAACAGAGCCATCAAAACCTCTTAGTCATTACCAAGGGGCTCTGCAGCATATTGATCCCCAGAAGAGTGAAGGCGTGAGCTCATGTTCCACCTCGGTCTGACTACCCCAGCTACTGCTGCTTCTGTCCCTACCTGCTCCTTGTGGCCTGTCTTCAGTGTAGGGGAGGATACAAACAGCTGTGGGGGCAGAAATTTCTGGGACAGCTGCTGGAGAATTCTGCATCTGTCATGGCCTGATTCAGCCAAGTCTCTCACCTGGTTTGCATCATATTGACTCCCACACACAGAAATAACTGAACGATTTCTGCATCTGGAGGTTTTATTGGCATTCCCGTCAGAGCATGGTCACACAAATGTAAATGAAATATTGACACATTAAGGAAACCCTTAAGACAGTAAGAAGAAGGATTACCACAGCAAAGTCCTTCAGGTTTACCTTATACCCCTTTTAGACTGTCCTGTCACAGCTGCATTGGTGAGTGGGCTACTGGGACATCAAAGACGCCTTAGAAAATATTTCTGAAGGCAATATTCCTTTGAATAATTAACTTCAGTTATTCATGACCATGACTGAGTCCGAGTAACAGACATGACTATAACTTGATTCACCTGATCTACTTCAAATACCTACCTCAGAGCAGAAAAGGAACCGTGCTATGGTTAGACAGCTATAGCGCAGCTACTACCGAAAGGTAAATGTGATGAACATCAGAACTAATTTCTATGTCAAGGTTTGCAAGACCTAAGCAACTGTGCAATTAAAAAAAGTCTACTTGCTTTCCTTTGTTTCCACTGCTTTCTGTTTTTTTATTAGGATCTTTCCCTACCTAGGTCTTACTCAGCATATGAAGTTTAATTAGGAAGAGACTTTTGCTTGTTCTTGAAGGCAGGTGGTAGGAAAGAACTATAAATCACAAATAACAAAGAAGTCTAGCTATTTTATATCTGGAATTATATGGCATTGCCTATAAAAATGAATGGAAATAAATGGCGTTTGGATTTATTTCTAATAATAAGGCATGCAATAATAAGGCATACCATCAGTGCAAATTAGGAGCTATTCTTTTTTATGGCGGATCTTTACAAGCGGAGATAAATCTATTTACTTTTTATTTCCTCAGTCATTTATGTAATATTTTGATTCATACACATTTAAGTATATATATACAGCAAATGCTCTGTCTTAAAAGATTAGGATCTATTTCTGTACAAAGAGGGGCTGCTTTCTGAGAAACTCACAGCCAATAAAGAGTTTTCATAAGAGTTAAGCATTAACCTGACATTGTATCCCAATTTTGGATCAAACTCTCAAATGTATCTTGATCAAGTCTTTCAAAGTTCATCAACAACTAAGTGGACTGTGCAAGTGTTTAATCATAAAATAGTCAAAAATCCTAGAAATTAAGAAGACTACATAAGGCTGAACAATTCTTCAGACGTACTAAACTTAACCTAGAACAAAAAAAAAAGATAATATCAAAACTTATTAAAGATCTCAAGGAACTTTATTCTTATGTTCATCTGATGAAGAAATAATACAGCAGAATTATTTTAAGCAGCTGTATTGTTGTTCTACACACCATTGGAAATAAAAGTCTGTTTCAAGACTGCTTCTAAAACATCTCAGAAACTTTGGGTAGATCCTTCTAACAAAAAGAAAAAAAAAAGAGGGTTTGGAGTTTTTTTAAGCATTGTCTGTAAGCAGTTTGCAGATACTTTATATATATGCTGAGTTTTCTGAGCAAGCTGCGTGCGTTTTCAAACAGTTGTTCAGAGACCTCTTTGCAGTTACCAGCAGGATTGGCTCTTACCACTGTCATTCCCTTAACAATGTCTACTGACATTCCACTTTTGTCTTCAAACCAGATGTCATCCATTATGGAGAACATTCTCTCCACAGGTGCATTAGTGTCTCTGCATGCCAAAACAAATTCAGCAAGGGGCAGGAGATTCTAGAATGTATGGTATTTCTTTAAATTATTTATAATTTTCACCCATCTTTCAGTGAGCTTTCTACACCCAAAACCCCATGACTGAGGGAAGAGGAGAAACCTCCATTTGAAGGCAGACTTTCATTTCAGAATGCATAAAGGCTCCATTATTTAAAAATAGAATAAAAATGAATTTACCCTCCCTGTGGTTTTGGGACTAGGTTCTGCATGCTATTAAATTGATGGAGGATTTTGGTTTCAGAAGAAACTCAGATTTGAATACCAGTGACCTAGTAAACAAATGTGGCAGAGATGTGTTTAGCACTAAAGGGGGAAAGTACACTTTTGAAGACTAGGTTTATATAAATCTGTGTAACTTAGTTAGTCCAAGTAACTTGTGATATTCAATTTGCAATATTCTGCAAGGAGAGGATTTAAGCCTCCATTACACTAGCTGAGGCTGCACTGCAAATCAGAAGTGAGTCCACTGAATCACTCTTTTATCAGTACTTTAACACTGGACACTCTCCTTAACAAGCATAGCTACAGTGATAACTGCATGAAAGGCAATGGGACTGGCACCAAAATTTTCATGTCAAATGATATTTGCTCTTGCATTTTACTGTTCTTATGTTTTTCACCTTTGGTCTTCCACTTACTCTGGCCTTGTCTTCTTGGGGACGTTAGTGAAGAGTAAGCTGGGATCTATACTTAAATAGAAAATCCTTTTTAGACATTTGTAGTTTATACTAAAAATGCTATTGTGTGGGATAATGTAGGAGCACTTCCAGTGCTGTTAAATCATATATTCAGCAAATCTTCCTGAGTAGAGGCCTATATATTCGGTGCTAATTACTGCTGACACTGCATGGATGCAGTTGCTGATGGCTGTGATATTAGTGTAAACAGAGTCTGTAATTAAAAGACCATGACTCTTCCTATACAAACATTCCTTCCTGAGTATCTCATGCAGTGATGCATATTTCAAAATCTACTCAGTATGTCAGGGAAAAATTGAAGGAACACCTCAGGTGAAAGCACACAGTTTTCAGATGTTCCTGACTTTCAAATGACAACAGTATTTCTAACTTTTGAGTTTATGAAGTTTAAGAAGTAAATAATGTAGTCTCTATTACAAATACCTAAACTCTGCTTTTGCTATTCTTCCTTGTAATGGCTTGCAAAAATTGATAGAGCCACTAGTCTCAGGCAGTTAGCATTTATGTGTAATATCCTATACACATAAGATTACTTTTTTCCTCCAAAAATTATATTTTTAGATTTTTTTCTTTCTTTCTAGTTTTTTAGTCTTCAAGTTTACATCACACAATTTTCTGTGACCAGAAGAGCCAAAAAGTAGACCCTCCTTATCGAAACCCAAGCTTTTCAAAAGACCTTGAAAACTTGATGTACATGTGGGACAAAATAAATAAGATCATCTGTGAAGCAGGGAAGTGGGACAGCAAGTACTTCATCTAATTCCAGATACTACCGAAACATCACATCACTCTTCCTTATGGTGTGAAAGAATTCTCATTTTTTTATTCTTGCTTGCAGGAGACTGAGATGGCTTTCAAGGTTTTATTATTGTAGAGAAAAGTGATACTATTTTTGTATAATAAAGA
This sequence comes from Petroica traversi, assembly GCA_025920805.1. Lineage (NCBI taxonomy): Eukaryota > Metazoa > Chordata > Aves > Passeriformes > Petroicidae > Petroica > Petroica traversi. Next base: position 26,844,749 of record JAHLSL010000022.1, read on the forward strand.
AGCACAAATTAACCTCCTCTCATAAGGGGATTTATTATATGCCATTCAGATACATAACTTCTATCTCTGAGCTAGGAAAAATCAAGTTGCAGGAATGTACACGGCTCTCAGTGAGGGGAAAAGGTGACAGAGCCTTTCCTGCTCACAGACTGTAAGGTTGGAGGGTTATTATTATTCTTAGAGCCAGGGGATGTGGACATCTGTCAGCTTTTTTCCTTCACATGTGCAGCAACTGTGTGTGGTCCTCTAAATGAAACTATTAGCTATGCAGTTCTGTTTTCATGTACCCATTCTGAGTGTGCTGAATTTGTGCCAATTAGAAAGTATTGTCTTATGGGTGGGTGAAACGGGGATACAAAAATACCATAATAAAGTAAACTACTGCTTTAAAATTACTTATTTTTCTTAACTTTCTCTCCAAATTTCAAATTCATTCTTTTAAAATGAGTGCACACACTAAATTAACAGGTTTGTTTTTAAATAGAAAACTTGTTTTACAGCAGCATGCTGAAGTGGATGATAATCACTGTAAGAACAGCTGCTGTGGGAGGTCAGGGAAGTCAAAGAAGAGAAAAAGTAGCCACTGCCATAAGAAGTTGGGTGATCTCTAGATGCAGTTGTTTTAATTCACGAAATCTCCATTACTAAGAAGACTGCATTAATGAAGACTGCTGGGAACCAACGTTTACATTCAAAAGTTGTTGGACACATAAGGATAGGCTACTATACTCATTAGTAACTATCCTGTGATTGCACAGGTGTTTACTGAATACTTGGGAAATGTTCAGCTGATGCACAACAAACACCCATGTGCTTCATAACACTGAATTAAGAGATTTACTTTGTTTGCTGGGCTAATTAACTTTTCAGATTAGGGCAGCCTTCAATATTACATTGAAAACAGAGCCACTGTAAACACACATACTTTACAGCATAAATCCTGCAGCAGCACTATCCTCATGGAAAGCCATCACAACAAAATGTCTAGGCTGCATGTAATGCCTTTTTGGCGTCTCAACATACAGTGTGAACCATTTTCTATTAAGGGTAAGAAACACACACTCATCTGACCTCCCTACCAAAATAACCCAACTATGCCACTTCACATACTCTGCCATTTCTTGTTGCTAGATATGTAACAGTGTCATCTCCCATGCTGTACAAGTAATACATGTTAGTTAAATGGATTTTTCTTTTTCAATTATCTAGCAACATTTTGTCAATTATCTAGCAGCTCACATTGGCAAGACTTGTCATAAACTTCATAGATCTGTCAGATTCCTATAATGATGGAACATATGTTAAGAAGAGCCCCAAATCCCTTAAAAAAAAAAAAAAAAAGGAAAATCAAACATTTGGCCTAGACCAAAAGATATTTAATGCATGTACAATGAAAGGAATCTAGTGATTTTTGAATTCACTGGTCACAATGTCACTCTCTCTTTCAAGTTCTTGCAAGTAGTTCCTCTACTTTTAAAGCTAAAAGGCCATCTTCTCTCCTATTAGCTTTTGTTTTAACACAGTCCTTTCATTTCCCCAGCAGAACAAATCTTTTTCCATGATCCAACTGCCAAGAGAAATTTTCTTTAACTACCTGTCTCTCAAAGCTACCCAAAGCCTTGATATTACTCTCAAGAAATGTCTGACAATTTGAGGATTTTTTCAGATTTTGACAAGACATACTATTCGACATATTTTTCAAGCTATTCAAAATAGATTTTATAAAATCTTCTAGTTAGCCTGTAAAGAAATAACTTCTGAATGCTAAGGCACTAAACAGACATTACCAATTTGGTAGAGGTACTCTTAATACAGTTTTGGAGGAGGTTTTAAAAGCCATTATAGTTTCCTCATTAGTTTTATAAAATATCTCTTCTTCTGTTTTTTTTAATAATAAAAAGTAATTCTCAGAAATAGGATCTATAAAGAGACAAAAAAAATCATAAATATAGTAAGAATTTTATACCAGTGATATCCTTTGACTCTTGCTGAATCCAGTAATGTAAAAGCAAAATTTCATATCACCTTTAATCATTCAAACAAAATTGCAATCTTACCCACAAAACCTCTGCTATACAAAATGAAATTAAACCTTACCTAGATAAACATGGTCAAAGCCCTTCTCATCTGTGTCTTTTCTGGTACTGACAACAACTTACCACGAATTTTCTGACTACTTCATTATTCAACATAGAATAAAAGACACAACATGTTAAAATTATTTAGCAAAGCAGACAATACTTCATGACCTCATGAGTAAGAAGAGATAAAAAAATTGTAACTGAACCAATGCAGTTGGGTAGATGATGTCAAACTTTCATACTCAGACAGAATATGTCTGAGGTAGCAAGAACATGTCTGAAAAGAGACATTCTGTTCATCACACAGATCTTGGCAAGCAGCCTCAGCAGCTCAAAACAGAGGGTCAATAGAAGCTGCTTTAGACTCCTTTCCCAAGGAGACAGAGTGTGGCCAAAGAGAGATGGCCAGGTGAGAAAGCCTTGACAGACATTCACCTGCATTCTCTCTTTTCCACAGGGGTAATTTAAAGTATGAGGTAAATAAAATGATAGAAATATAGAAATACAACAGTTTTTCTAGCTGGGATAAAAAAAATTGGAATTTTCACATGATGAACTGCAATCTTTTTTGCTTGTTCCTTTTTATTAAATTGACTTTTTCAAATATACAGAAATCATACCCCTAAGACAATCCTATAGCAACAGAATGAAATGCTTTAGTAGGGGGTCACCACTCAACACAAAAATTAGCGGATGATCTTAAGTTTGAATACTCTAAATATTTATGTTTTAAAATTGTTATCACAACAAGCAAAGTTAGAACTTATGTCCAGTGTTCTTTCCATCAAGAAGAAGAAATTATTTCCTAGAACTCTGATCAAAGTCACCTCTTTATTCTTTATAATCAAAGAATTCTTTTGGTACAATATAATAAGCAGGAAATTAATATACTGGAGAATTGAAAAACATATATATATTGCAGGTACATATCATGTTTTCTTCCCTCCAATAGGTGCCTGTAATGTAGAAATGTCTCCTTTGCTATTTATACAAGTATTGGGTTGACGCTTACTTTAAAATACAGGTTATTGCAAAGTAATTTAAGAGTATGCTGTCTTACTTTGCATTAACATCCAGTTAGAGCTTAGTACTCATTAGAAAAAGTTTTACAAACCTGGACACATTTATAAATAAACAGAGTGACCTCATTACTGTGATATTAGAACTAAGTCTCTGTATCTCAGTATAGAGAAGGCTCAAAATATTAAAAAGGATGTATCTCCTCATGAATGGATACCTAGATAACTATTCCTATATATTTTGGCAATTTTATAGCTGGAAAGCATCGTCAGTATATGTGAGACTAACCATAAAGATTTTTACCTGTAGAAAATGATAGTTTAATAAATTGCTTCAGACAGAGCTAGATTAATCAACTCCATCACCCCAATTAATTATACAGCAATTATTTTCTGATGTTTTAAATGTCTTCTGATTACGTCTTGCTCAGTAATTCTCAAAGTGTCTACATCTTAATATTATTTCCGATGTTATAACAAAAATTACTGATTGTTTCTTCTAGCATAACTTTTTCAAGCTCTAAAGACTTAATCATCCATTTTATCTGTTCATAGGTAATGGTTCTATGGCAAAGAATATTTTTAACAGAATAAATTTAAAACCTCGAGTCATGAATAATTTTTTTCTACACAGTCTAGAGAAAATGGCCACCTATGAGAAATGTTTTACTGTCTGTAGAAGGTCATCTAAATATGAAGTCATTTGTACTCTATAAACCTTTTTGCCATTATTTCTACAGGTCTGTAAGCCATCTGGGATCCAGAGGACCTAAATTTTAAGTAATTTTTCATAAGAAAATAGTTGAAATCAAATGAAACATGAAGTAAGAGGTCAGTAAAGAGAAACTAAATAGCTTAGAAGAAAAAGTATATCCCCAGAGTCCAGGTAAATGAGAGGAGGGGGACTTCCTAGAGGATACTAGGAACTCCCCTATGTACTGTTGGCTCAATTTGATTTTCAACACAAACTTACAATTAAACATGTGCCTCCTTGCTGACCAGGAATGGGTTAAGCAGGTCTGTAAGGAGGAGATACACATACTGGGACTCCACCTGTAGCAGCCAAAAAGGATCATTTACAGACTTTAGAGGAAAAGGCAGGGAACATTGATCAGAAAAAGTAATGGGAGGATAAATTCCAGTGCACTCTTTTCCAGTAGGGGTGAAAGTTCCTCTGTGTTTTCACTTGACACAGCTGATTTTGCCCACGGGTGGCTATTCTGAGGCCTTTTCCAAAAAGCAAGTTCCCAGTAGAGAACTCTTATTTCTAATACCGAACTAGGAGCCTCTAGGATAGGACCACAGGATCAGCTAAGCTATGACAGAGTGAATAAGACAGATGAAAATAAAAATAATTACATACTGACTGCCACATACATGCAGTATGAAACTGGACTTCTTAACCTTGCATTCAGCAACCAAGCCCTTAGATTTTAGCAAATGAACTTAAGATCATAAATTCTTAGATATTTAAGAGTGCAAGTTCTAGACAAGCCCCTGAGCAACCCGATCCAATTAGTCCTGCTTTGAGCAGAGAGGGTTGGTCTAAATGACCTTTGGAGGTCTCCTCCAACCTAAATTATCTTTGGGCTTCTGATTCTTCAAGCAGGAAATGTCCATTTGATCTGTGTTTATAAAGAACCTAGTGTCTGAGACCTTTGGGTGTTACCACAGAAAAAATAAATAATAATCACTAACTGCCAATTTGTTCATACAGTTGATATAAAGTAATACAAGTAATGACTTGGTCAACCTCAGATTATTTACTGGAGTCTAAATTACTGGGGTTTTTTTAAAAGGATATCACCTTTTTTTCCTCACTATAATAGACACATAAGAAAGTAAAACAAAAAAGATACCCAAATATGATCTTTAATCTATTGCAAATCCTTCACTGCTTTAGTTTATATTTTAAAAAAAGGTTTCTTTCTGGTTGGCAGCTGAAGCCACTGAGCTTCATAACCATAAGCAAGCCTTTCTGGTAAGATGAAGTTATTTAATTAGTATCCAGATTGTGGATGTGTTATTCATTATATAATAACACACATAGAAAGTATTTGCAAGTTCCACTGAGGATGTGCAAACCAGAATAAGAAAATTCAGCTCAAGCCTGTCATTTTACCATTTCTACAGTGCTAACAACTATTGAAAGTTATTGTAAGTGTAAAGATATGTGTCTGAATACTGATAAGGAGGATGAAGGGACAACTCCTGAGCCCCACACATTGGACCTTTAAAATTGTTCAATTAGCCTCATGCAGATTTCTAAAGCATGGAATGAAATGCCAAGGGGACAACAAAGTCAACATGGGAACTTTAAGCTGTGCCTTCTCAGTATCAGGGAAAGAAGCACAGCCAGAAAATGTATTACCTGCAGGAACCACCCACTGGGGCTATAGATAGGTAGCCCAATTTAGTGCTATCAGAAATCACAACATATAAAATAAGTGGTGAAATTTGTACCTACTTGGATTTTGCAATTAAGTATACACCTCTGCTTCACTGCTATTTTTCTGAAGGACTTTTGATGATAATAAAAAACCCTCCCACTGACACATATGAAAGATAAGCAGTACGTTTGTAACCCTGTTGCCTGGAAATAGTAGGTCCAGAAATAGTTGGTGCTAAACTTTAAATAAAATTATAGAACTCTTTCAACCTTTCTACTCTCACTGTGTAAATGCGAAAGTAGTGTAAATCTTGTTGACAGTTATTGCCATATCTATTGGCACACACTCAGTAGCAGTTTGAGAAGTGTTGTGCAGCATGGCTAGTGCCCATTACCTGTCTCCCCATATTTTCTTACAATTTATTTTCACCCCAGCAGGCAGCACCTCACAATGCCATTAATTTGCTGGGCAGCTCATACTTTCCAGCACAAACTACTTTACAATGTGCTCTTATAAACAACCTGGTGGTTTACTGGCAATGCTCAACAGTGTCAGGAGGGAGGTTTTGATTTAAAGGCAGCAGGTAAAAAATTGAGCAGGTCATAGAGATGACATCGCTTGACCAAATCTCCTCTCCTTTAATTTTACTGTCGTCAGCACAAGTGCACATCACCAGATTCACACTTGGTCTCCACAATATGTGACTGAATCAATGCTACTATCACACAGCTCTTTTTGTTGGTGCTTTTCCTACACAGTGTTCTGCTAATAGCATATTTGCAAGCTGACCACAGATGCAAGAAAACAAATGGAGAGAGAAGGGGAAAAAATAAATCTTTAAATTGATTTTAACAGCAAGTATGGAAAACCCCACCCAAAGCTGTATCTCCTTGCAGAGTAATTAGGCACTAGTAAAATACATGCATAACTCCAACATGTATTTATAGCTACTTGTATTTGACTGCTTTGGTAAAGACAAGCCTTTGCAGAGTGAAGGAAAGACCCCACCACTAAGAGAACAAATTCGGTCTTTTTAATATAACAATCTGAATGTTACATTTTTGTCTTATTACACTCTAAACACTAAATTTACTCCTGTAAATTCTAGTTCTATCTCTAGTAAGTAATGCAAATGTATATACACACAAGCTAAGGTCTTACCAGGTTCTTCATATAATCAATATTTTTAGAATATTTTACATGTTTTTTATCAGCATTAATGGTGCATCTATCCGGTTGTTACTCAAAATTAAACTGCTGTCAATCTGACACCTTTTGCAGACACTCAAGGAACTTGAAATTTTCTATTAACAAGTAATAGAAAACTAGAATGGATCAGAGGATATGATTATGTGTTACAGCAGCCAAAAATGATCTGCTAGGCCTGTCTATTTTTATTTCTGTATCTTTAATCTAAAGATTCCGGCACCTGGGGCAGGGTTAAATGAGCAAACAATCTGAGTAATATGCTATCAGTATTCCTAGGGAATGCTTGTCTGCCATTACACAAATTGAATACTGCAAAACGGTTATTGAAGCTTTTTGTACAAAGGTCACAAAATACAAACATATCTTTGCCATCAAAAATTTCTTACAGTAAATCTAAGCCACAAATGCAAGTGTGCAAGTACCACTCACATGTAAAGAGAGCCTGAAGGGGTTAAGCCTGTGTCAGTCTTAAATTCATGCAATGTTTCTACTTAATTTTAAACATTTTCCATGTGCTTGCAATGTTTTCTAATAACAGGCCAATTCCTTAACTCACACAGGAATCTAAATTACAATAATCATATGCATTCCTTTCCCCAAGAAAGGAAACACCTGTGGTAGTTGGTTAATTCCTGACTTTTTGTAAGCTTTCAGAAGAAAACTAACATTTACAAATAATTTGTAACTGAAAAACTTCAGAAGCAGAGAAACATATGAATTTTAGTACCGATATGAAAGTCAAAATGTATGTTGAGACAGTAACAGATGTTTTCACTTTGTTAATTAAAGAAAAACTCTGTATCAAAGTACTGTAATAGGATATTTCATAACTAAGATGGGGCTACTTTCTGTTCCATTTCACTTCTGCAATAATTTTTATTCATGCCACTATACAGTATGAGAAAATAAAAATCAAGCCCTAAAAAAGAATGAGAATTTAAAAAGAAGTATGTGTACTTATATCAATATACAATGTAGAGCATACATTCAATCATGAATTCATTCACTTGTTTCTATGTAATTCTTGGTGAATTAGAGAAAAAGGCTTATAGTTACATGATTACAACCCCCACAGTGTCAATTAAACCTATATTTTAAAAAATATACACATGTGCACTCATATTAGTACTAGTAGTTTTAATCTGAGACTTGCTAATTATTTCCAGTCACATTCTAATATACAAAAAAATGCAAAATTCTGCCCTAAGCTGTGGTACATTATTTTCATTCATATAAATCCAGTCATTTCAGTGGAATTACACTCCAAAGGAGCAAAAGGAGTTATGCCTTGAGCTAATGCTCTTAAATAAATATCTACAGTTGAGGCATGACACGGTACTTTTAAATAACAGCTACTCCTCTGTTAACAGCTACGTATCTGTTGTTATATCACCAAGCTGGACATGTTAATTGAAACGTGTTATAGTCAGGGCAAGATCAACATGGAGGAAAGACCCAAGGAAAGAGTTCAGGAAAGGGAAACTTTAACTTCTCCTGTTAGGTACAAATGAGATAGTTATAGATCTTCACATCCTGCAAGGTGTATTTTCAAATGACAGTCATGTCTTTACAGAGATAAATAGCAGGACAGCCATTGCCTCCTGTACTAGAAATGGGAAAAAAATTTTACAAGGAGGGGAAAAAAAAAAAAAAGCCTGGATAAGATGATCAGTTTTTGCTACAAGAGAAAAAAATTGTATGTGTTACTAAGTCTTCAGTGAACAGGAGAAAAAAACTCAAACAAAATATCTGGATATTACACCCTTATCATTTATGTCTTAACTAAAGACTGTCATACAGGTTCATTTACTTGGGTTAATGAGGTGCAAGGTTTATGAATAGCTCCCAGCAAAGCCAAGTTAAGCACTGGGAATACTCTGGAACAGGTCATGTGAGCCTGCTGCAGACACCTGTGCTGAGCTTGGTGCCACAAGCCCTGCACAAGGTGCACAGTAGAGCACAGCCCTTGCTCCAGGTCAGCCAGCCCCAGGCAAAATTCACCCTAATTGCTGCAGAGGAGCCTGAGCTGCTCTAAGTAGCCAGCCCAATATGAGAATGCACATCAGCAAGTTGATGATTCCACTCTAGCAGCCAAAGTGAGCCCCAGCAGAATAATGCAGTAATGCTGATAGCAGAGAACTTGGTGTGATTATTTGGATGCTACATTATAGGTGAATCCTGAAACAATAAGTAATTTCCTACTTCTTGCTGCTGCTTAAAATGCCATCCCTCCCTCACCTTTTTCTCTGTAGGAACCAATTTACTGAGACTTTTTTTTTTATACAATAGCTAATTTCACCTACTGCATTTAATGTCATAGGAGTTATACATGTAAATCCCTGTACTTAGAGATAAGATAGTCCTTTATGCCATTTTAATCAATCTTTGTCACAGGTATGTTACTTAATAGCTCTGTCTTCCTATAGAAAATGAGCAACTTAAGGGAAATGAAACTTTTCAAAGATACATTTTCCTTCTGGCAGACTGTGAAATACACCATAATTATCCTCTTCCTATGAATAACGTTTGAAAGAAAATGAACATTCTGCGCACCAAAAAGTATAATACAATGACAATCTCAACTGCCTTGTAAATAAAAGGGAATTGTTTTTGTACTATGATCTATATTGCAGAGAAACATATATACATGCTTGATAAATACAAAACCAAATCAGACTAACAAGCCATTTTTTAAGGTCCTCCTACTTTCTAATAACAATGAACTGTTCCACAGCCAAAAGGTATTGTATTTCTGAAAGATTAAAGTTCTGTTATGAATTATGGGCTCCAGCCTGCACACTGAAGGAACTATTTGTATGAGTAAGGCTTGGACTGAACATGGTCTCTTTTAAGGATTAGAGAGAGAAAGATAACGGCCCCCCAAAACTTTACCACTGGGGATAGGGCATAGGGGGTAGTAGGGGTGGAAGAGAAGACAGGAAAAGGCCTCTTCAATAGCATAATAAAATCATGACATTCCAGCCCATTCTCGTATTAGGAAACCTGTACTGTCTTTAATAGCTTGGTAAAGCAAATGTTTGAACACAGACCTTACAAACTAGTGGTGCTTTGCACAATTTAACTAAACAGTTAGGATAAAATGCCATTTAGCCCTTTTTGATATCTGAATATGTTGTTCCAGTAAATATAAGCATGAAGCAAAAATAAGGTGCCAAGACCATACAAACTTCATTAGCTAATATGGGAAAAAACCATTTGAATACCAACCTTTTCCTCAGACAGTCAGCCAAAATCCAAGTTTTGAGTTAGGAAAATTACAACTCCACCATGAAGAAATTTGTTACTGTGGGAAAACTCTGATGTTTATGTCCTACATAATTTGTTGTTTTCCTTTCTTTGTTTTCCTTCTCCCTATCTCTCCCCATCCCCCCGCCCCCCATCCACCCCAACACCACCACAAAAAACAGCCACCAAAGAGATAAGATGCTGCTTAGTGGTAACACATCACAGTATAGAACACCCTTTTCCACAGTTTCTAGAAGAACCAACAAAAACCTGGAAACTAATATGTATCAGTAGAAGGAACTTCTCAGTTGCATCTTGCCTTACACAAGTCACACATTTGCAAGAAGAGGTGCTTCCACTGGGAGAAATCAATAAGGTTTCCTTGCCCAGGGTGAACTTGCAGCAAAGCCCAAGATCAAGCCCTCTCCCAGTGATGAGCTACACCCTGCAGCTGCCTCAGGGACACAGCAGCTCCCACTGCCCCCGAGTTCCTGCTTGGACAGTGGCTGCTCACAGCTGCCCAGCAGGCAGAAGAGGCCAGTGTACAATTAGTGCTGCAACACAAATGCACCCGAAGGAAACGGGATACTCAGCATGTCATTCAGATGTTTATAAGGTGACAAAACAATGCACTACACACTAAAGATGGGATAGTATCTATCACCACTGAATACTACTCTATTTCCCAACACTGCTTTTATAGTAATATCCAAAACAGGTGTTCCCCTGCTCCCGTCCCCAGCACTTGGAAGCTGCACTCCAAGCAGAGGTTGCACAAACTGGAAAGACAGATCCTCTACCACAGTCACTTCTGCTCAGTAGATTGGTGACCATGGAGCTAATGAAATACATGGGACACACCAGCATCAGATCCATCCAAGCAAGCACACTTCAGTTCAACAAGTTTTATCTAGCAGTGGTGCCCGATTCCCATTCCTGCCCCAAGGACTGTTCAAGTATTTGATGAACTGTCACCACATGCAGAACATACAAAAATTAATCTCACCATCTAGTTAGCAGGAAGGGAGGTGTCTAACCAAAACTATTCCTTAGGTTTTACTTAACTGGAGAGAGAGTCACCTCCAGTGAGTATTTTATTTTGTCTACCTGAGATACGTGTTTGAAAACAGGATGAAAACTCTTATCCTGAAGGGACTATCTATTGACTAAAGGGTGGATTTTTTAGACACTGAAATTATTGCCACACTAACTTTAACAGCTCTCACAATTATTTCATTTACTGTAAACTACACACACTCCCAAAATAGTAACAAAAATTCTACACAGAAATATATGCCCTATAGTTTAAAGCTTCAGAATAGATGTGGCACATGCATGGACAGGAAAAAAAATACTGTTTGAATAAATTTAGAAATTTTTTTCTAATGTTTAGACTAATGTTAGAAGTTGAATGTCTTAACATAGACCAGCTATGAAATAGCTCTAATTAGCTTTTTTTTTCTCTGTGGTAATGTGTTAATGTCTATGTTGTAATGTGTTAATGTCTATGTTGCAAAAAGCTGTATAAACAAGAAAGTAAGGGCTATTACCTTATGACATGACATTAGCCATGACATTGTCAGTAACATTTAATAAAAATATTATTATAGAGAATTCATTATACATGCCTTAGCACATCAAAAATAACCTAAAGTCGACGAATAATGAATACACACTGTGTATATTTAGTGTATATATTACACAGACTGTGTATATAGTACACAGTTTCAACTTTTTCAACAAGGAAAGGTCACCTAGCCAGAGTACAGGTTATGAAAGACCTCCATAAATTAAATTAGACAGCTAGCTCGCAAAGTTATAAGCTGTTTAGGGAACATGTCAGGAATCCCCTATCTATAGGGAAGCTTCTCTCTCCCTGTACAGTGGAATTTGACACCTAATAAGAAAGGCATTTTCTATTCTCTTGATATTTACGGATATTTTGAAGTGTTTTAAGGCCTTCATATTCTGCATGTTTTGAACTGCTTTTAACTGCAGTGAACTGCCTGCACACACACATTATTCCATCTCCAAAGCTTCTGCATTTCTATTCAGAAAGTCATAATGCAGTTATTAAAAGAGATTTCCACACAGAGTTATTGAATCCTATTGGTAAGCTTGGTTTATGCCTAGGTGCTGTGACAGGAATGCACATTGTCTTGAATTGTCTGTGGAGTGACAGCTCACTGCAGCTCTTAACAAGCTGCACAGACCAACTTGACAAGTACTTGGTTAAGTATCAGTGTGCCTGGTGATGAACAAAATAAATATGAAAAAAGTATTTCACTGAAATATTTATAGTCTAAGGGTTTCACCCATTAATAGTTCATAGATACTGTCTTTAAGTATGAGTCCATTGAGGTGAGTGGAACCACTCGTGCAAACACAAGTTACGTGTATGTCTGCCATCAAATCTGAAGAGACTTCCAAAGAGAGTCCATTGCAGAATGGGGCTCTAACTGAACCTCAGCAATGAAAGCAAATCAAAGCATAACAACTTCCACCCCGAGGCAAACTTCATTTAGCAAAAAGTTTATTGGAGAGATTAAAAATAAAAACTCCTTTTTCTCACAAAAGCTTTGAAAATTTTATTTAGAAATTCTGTGAGGAAGAAAACTGTTTAAGACTTAACATAAGGGGTATATATTTTTCATGTAAGACATGTTGTCATGATTTAACTTGTTTTAGATGCAATTTGCAACCAAGTAGCACACTTATTTGCATTTATGTTTCTCAACCCATAGTTTTGTTTCTATGCAGTATGTTAATCTTTCCAAAGTACTGACTTTTGGCACTTATCTGTGTACATCCAAAAAAAAGTCCTATCCAAATAATGTTCAAGGGTAGTTCACAGTAACATCTAAAATCTGTAAATGGCCTGTGGATAGATGTATCATAGATATGTACATACTAGAAGACTTTAAATAAACAACAAATGGAAACATTTCAAGTGTGAGATTCATAATGTCAAAACACTAAGTCATCTACTTTCACAAATTGTCACATATATCTGTCGTTACATTTTTTTCCAAATGCATTGACATTGTACAATAGAAATTGTACTGATAAATTAGAAATTAAAATGAAATTAAGTCATAAAAAAGCCACATGATTTTTAAGCTGAAAAATGTGATGAAAGACCCTCTTGACTTCTGCACAGCAGCTGAAATGAAATTTGTAGTATTTTTCCTACTAACAAGAATGATGATAATACTTAGTACACTGCAGCTAAGTATGTTTGGGGTTTTTTTTTTCAGTTAGTTATAAGCTAATCAGACAAATACATTTTCATACAAGTTTTATATTAAAATGTTATTAGTTAGACAGAAATGCAATATAAAGGCACACATACCTATATGCTATGACTGCCAAATGTTTCTCTTTATCATATATGCACAAACCCCTAATACGATAAGCAGGGAATGTATTTAAATAGTATACATTTCAAACCACTACATTTCACTATATTGTTTTTCAGACCACATGCATGTAATCAGACTGTTTCCCAAGCAGATGTCCACTTGATTACTTAAAGTGCAAACTGTGGTCTGGCTATTGAGTCTGCAGAGGAGCATCATGGGAAGGGCAAAGAAAACACAAGCCTTTTTACATCAACAGGTGCCAATGCTAAATAGGAAAGAAAAGAACAAGGAGAGTGGGCTCAGAGAAATACACCTTCCCTATATTGTACAGGTATCTACGAAAGAAAAAAGATTTGGTAGAAATGTGACCCTTTCTCCTGCAGTGAAGATCACGTTGCACGTACTTGATTTGTACACGAGAGCAGGGGAAGACAGCAGCAGGAGGTACCTGGGGCAGTTTGCAAAGTCCTCCTTGGGACTGCTGAACATGCTTGGGGGCAACAAACTACCCAGAGTGAGGAGACAGATTCCAATAGCCCATACAAGTACCCCACCTAAAGGTTCAGAGTACTAACCTTCAATTCACATACTTATGGTCAAGTTATAAAACCATAAAAGCCAAGACAAGAACACAGATTGATACACAGCTGAAAAACCCACAGCTGTATTGCAATTGAAAAAGTCTAAAAGTCAATGTGCATACCACTCAGGAGTCCCATATAAAACTATTAGATTTATAAAAACTCAACAAAATTCAATACCAAAATGTTATATATATATATATATATATATATATATATATTTTTATATATACATAAATATATATACGTATCCATAGAAAATATGAGAATTGATTGCTGTCTCCTAGGAAGTGCAGTGCTTAGTTGTCAAATGATTAGATGCTTTATTTAAACATAAAAATAACTATGAGGATGTTTATCCAGGATAAGTTAATAAACAGAAGTTAACAAGCAGGTATGTATTCATCACGGTTCTCAATACAGCATTACCTATCTCTGCACCAGGTATTAATAGTTTGCAAAATGTTTTCTTCAGACTAAAAGGCACAATGTGCCAAAAGTACATAGTGCCTAAGAAAATAATCGTAACGCTTTCAAGTGAGAGTCAGTTATTTCCCCAGTGAGTAGGTTCAGATTTATCAAAACTGCTTGAGAAACCTAGACATAAAATTGATTGAGTTCCATTATTCAGAAATAATATTGAATTCTGACTTGAAGAAGCACGCTCAGCTTAAGAACCTATCTTAGCTAGCAGAATTAAGTGACCATACTTTGCAGAATAAAGTAAGAGTGGATCCATAAAGTTAATAAATTGGTTTCGAAATGTTCACACCACCTTCATTTTTGAATTTTACTTCGAGTGGTTTTAACCTGGTTTCATGGACTAAATCCCCACTTGCAGTCAGAGCATGTACCTCCCACCCCCACACACCCCACACCTTTAAAAGGAATCCATTTTGCATGCTAAAGACTGCTCAGTGTTGCAAACTGGAACAAAATAAATATGGACCAATCTGAAATCCAAGAATCCTACTCAGCACTGGAATGCTACTGAAGACGCAAACAATAATACCATCTATGTACTCAGTAATGTGAGAAGTGATCTAGTTTTGGATATTGAGAAGTCAATCTCTGCTTTAAAATTGCCCTTCGGATGAAGTTACTCCATTCACAGTGCATATAAAGTGATTAGAAACTAAGCAATGAGAACAGTTTTTCTAAATAAGGTGCCTAATATCTGCATTATGAACACTTGGACAGATAATGTGAGGAGTTCTGTTCAGTCTTTAATATTTTTATTGTAATTTTATTTTAACCTGTCCAGGAAAATGGAAATTGAGAGTTGCAATGCCCTTTCAATACACCAATTATAGTCAGCAGACAGAAATCACTGTTACATATGTATCAAAGATGCACATAATTTCAATAATTAAAGAATGATAACATCTGTTTCACTACTATCAAAAAGATGTTCTGTCTCCCTGTGTTCAGGAGCAAACCAAAAGGAAAAAGATTTGGTGAGCCCTTTACCCAGCAGCCTCCATCTCTTGACCATCAGGGCATAAAACAAAACTGCAGTGTACACAAAAGCTCAGTGCCTGGTGAGACTTTGGCTGACAGGGTGTAGCAGTGAGTCACACTCAGATACTGAGAACATGTCAAATTGCTAGAGCTCACAGAAATTCAATGCTAGTACCTACTGCAGATTCTAAGCCATAAAAACCTACTTTATTCCTAAACTTCTGTCATCCAGATAATTTAGCTGAATTAAAACTACAACGCGTTACAATGAACTGTACGACAACTAGTGACTTAAAAATTACTGCTGATGAAATGTAAAAATAGGATATTCAAAACTAGTCAAAGGATCCCAACAGCATAAGAGAGTTAAAGTCCTGATCTTTATACAGCTGAATAGGGAGAAGAAGCAAGAAGATACTCTGAAGCAAAAGCTAATCCTTTTAGTAGGCTAAAAAAAGAAAAACAAACAAACAAACTCTAGTCTGTTCATCCCTTTGGTGTGAAGAGAGTGATGGCTTATAATCACTCAGATTTGTGATGTGCAGTCAAGTGTTACAATGTATGGTATTCAGATTCTCAGATAAGAATAGTAATTATTATTTATTATTGGTTTCTTCAATAATTATGTTTAACAATAGAATTTATTGAGTAAGTGCATCTAATCACCAGGAAAGTATATGAGCCCTGAAAAGAATTATCATGCCAGTGCAAGCCAAATACAGCATACGTATTCAAGGACTGACACAGCATTACAACACAGTAACATAAAATGTATAGACAGCTTGTTCTTTTTATTCCTAAGTAATTTCCATCGCCTCTGGCCAAAGCTTGTTAGAAACAGGGCACAATTATCCCCAAGGTTTATGCACAGTGACATTAAGAAGCATTATAAATGCTCTGGAAGCACTTTCCAACTCCAAAATCTCCAGCTCCTTCTGTACTGAATGTCTCAGCAGCAAACAGTGCCACATGGTGTGGTTAGTCTGCTTAACAGGTAATAGCTGAGGCTGGCCTGCAAGAACAGAGACTGCAACTGGCAGTACTTCCTTTTGTTTGTGCCCTTCTGCCAGTGCTTCCCATCAGAACAGCCAAATGCAC
Source organism: Petroica traversi (assembly GCA_025920805.1). NCBI lineage: Eukaryota > Metazoa > Chordata > Aves > Passeriformes > Petroicidae > Petroica > Petroica traversi. Next base: position 26,861,196 of record JAHLSL010000022.1, read on the forward strand.
AAGAAAGGAAATATCTAAGGACCGCCTATCCTTTTTCTTGACACAGTCAATTATACAACCAAGTTGACATTCTGGAGGCAGACAGCCTATCCCAATCTGTAAGCTTACCTTGGCACACAAACTTCAATTCCTTGGCATCTGTAACGGTGGTTCTTTTATCTGACCTCTTCTTTTCTGTCCGACGGTGGCTACGTCTTTTCTTTGTCTCTCCCCAAAGATTCGATCCACCATGCATGCTTGGGATGTTTAGAATGGCAATTCCTTCCAGAGATATATTGATTAAGTCTAGCTGAATTCCATCACACTGATTAGAAAGGAAGGAAAAAAAAAAAAGGAAAAAAAGAAAAAGAGAAAGCAGTATGAGAGAAAGAAAAATCCGAATGTTCTTTCTTTCAGACATTTTTCTTCATCAATTTATCATTCTTAATGCTGCTAATAGTTTATTCAATGTTTACACCTAATATATGGTTACACCTAAGATATATACCTGTGTCTGAAAATGAGGTATTACATAAGAACAAATCATCATACAGAAGGAAACATGATTGCTATTCAGCTTTTGATTGCCCAAGTGAGGCACATTTGGTACTGTCTTATGTGATACCTTTTCACTGACCCGAGTGAAATCTACCTCTAGCTTCACTATAGCTATCAACAGAAAAATATTTATTCTACCGAAATGTCTTTATCAATAACTGAAGATTATTGGTTATTTCCAGCTAAATTTTCTGCCTTGTGATTTTGCAATGATACTTGTCATTCTTGCAACTGAGTCCCCTCCACAACAAACTGAATACACAAGTCCCTGCTACACAGACTACAAGCATCTGAGCAAGCCCCAAGTGCACAGAACAACACACAAGTATTAGTTTCAACTCAAAGGCAAAACAAGCATATCAGCATAGGGCTATGCCTGACTAGTAGCTCCCAGCAAGAAATAAAATCAGCAGAAGTGGGTACAGGGATTGCTGATGCAGTTACAGCAATTCTTACCCCAGAACCTTCACCAACCAGTTATCCAAAATATGCATCATTGCTCAGGGAAAACATAGGATGTGGAGCTAAATAAGACGTATCAGTGATCTAAAACCTTTCCAAGACTTACTGGACACACAGAAGTAATCTTAGTCTGTGTGACAGTTCCTTCAGCGATGGAATTATAACTATTTTGTGTCACTAGTGTGTATTTCTCACGCTTCCTACAGCAAACCTGGACATTAAGACATTTTATACAAGTACATTTCTTTGCTAAATCTGGCTTCCAATTATGAAAGGAACCGTAATTTCACTTCTGGAGAATGGCTCAGGGATCTTAACAGACCAGCCTGCTCAGCAACAAACTGCAGCCTTTTCTCAGGTGGTTGAACTCTACATTTGCAAATACAGTTCACCTGAGACACATTGGATGAGATGAACCTAGCTCCACAGCCTACAGCTAGCCTTCACTGTGTAATTTACTCCAGCTAAGTCCTCTCTACCAACATTAGGAAGTTCTTAACTTATACAAAATGTAGTAAAATACTGAAGACCTCCACAGCAGAAAAGAAATCCCAACTTCATATTACTACAGTAGAATTTGCAGGTGGAAAGCAGAGCATCCAGTTCCAGTCATTAGTTCACTGAACCAGCCAGAGTTGGAGAGAGATAGATGAGCTTTATTCCTCTCAACAGAGAGAGTACATCCATATCCTGGCAAGTCATGCAGACCATGCAAGTGTAGAGCAGCATATTTTTAAAACATTAGATCCTACTCCTGTTCTGCAAGCTTGTAGAGGATCCAGTCATCCATTTCAAACTGATTTTGGGTATAATTTTGCAATTCCAATACACAATAATCAGGGAGAAAACTGCAAAAATAATTAGGCATGCCTCAGTAATAGTCCACAGACATCTTGCAGCTTGCTGTGCTGTAGGTCACTGGCACTTCTTCCTCTGCCTAAACCTCTATCATAGCTTTGAAGAAGAAAAGCCAAGTACAACTCAAGAATATCTGTGAATAATTGTTTATATTGAAACTTTCTGAGATCATAAAACAGAACTGTATTACAATGCACACACATCTTAATTCTTCTAAGAAGAGCATAAATCTGGAGAGAGAACAATTTCAACACTAAGATTTCCATTTCATATTTGCTCTTCAAGAATCAAATTTTAAGCCTGTGGATTATATTCATACAGGGAAACCTTTAAAGTCAAAAGGCATATCTGAAAGTGAATTGGCAGTCGTGGCAACTACTGTAATTGAAAGTGTAACTTTTCAATAACACTTTTCTTACAAGAATAAAGGCATAGGTCTTCACTGTGATTTTTGGAAGCAAATCTGTGGTTTTCCCTGGTATTTTAGATGTATTAAATACTAAGATGATTTATTTTGCTAAAAATTCTGCTCATGTGTATGCTCACTTACTGCTATACATTCTAGATAAACAGATATTAATTTCATAATTAAAAGTAATCTTGTGTAAATACCCTGCAGGCCTCAATGAATCAAACACATACTGTGTGTCAGGCCTCCCACTGTCTTCAAGTGGAATGTACTGGCTGGATAATTAGATAGTACATATTTTTTAACCTTATTTGCATGCATATTATATCTTTTGCACACTGACAAGCAGCAGTAACAACAAAAGTCAGATTACCACAGGGAATTCCCACAAAGAAGTCTTCATTTCTTATAATTTGCAGCCTAAATTAAAATAATTTGATCTTTGACAAGGATGAAATGTCAAGCAGAAGGGGGTCCTCTACAAGCCACGGCCTGTGGCTTCTGAAATCTGCCTAATTTATGTCAGTCACTTCTTAATACATATTTAAGTATTACACGAGAAAGATGATAAATATGCAATCTGACACCTTTGGTATTTCCCTGCTGTTAATTTATAAAGGTCTGGCGTCCCCCAAACTGACTGGAATTATTTAAATAAAAGAAGAATTGTGAAATAGGATGGTGCGGGGTCTAGCTTCCATTTTCACTCAATATTGAGCACAGCAGGTAGTACACTAAGACAATTATGTGACGAGGTCTCAGAGTCCCCCAGTGATGAGCAACTTTCTGAATTAGGAAAGGAGAATTTCTTTTGTTCGTACACAGACAAAAAGTTTGCCCTACAGGTAGCACTGCATAGTCCTAACACATTCAAATACTGCAAAAAATAAAAAATAAATGTGTTCTGCTTCTTCCCTTTTTTATTTTTATTTCAAATACTGTAATGATGCTGTAAAAACAAAAGCATGCTTTTAAAATGTGGTGTATGCCTACCTAGACTAAAAAGAAACACTAGCTCTTCTAACCCTTTTTTGCCTTCTTTCCTGGCCTCAGTCACTTCTTGGGTCTTACTGTTTATACCTTATTTATTATATTAATTATTTTCAGAGCATCTCTCTGTTGAGCAAATACATATCCATGCCTAAAAAGAGCTAATATCAAGGCTTTGCTGTGAAATCAAGGGCAATATCAAGCAAGTGTATAGGAATGTTTTAAACTCCTTTCCCTTACCCATTAACACCAGGTGGGATAGAAGGCTTATACTGCACCCACTATGATTTTAGAGCACTGCAGTTATAGTATGGTATGGTCCATGCCACCCCTACTTACACCCCATCTATACCTACTCTCATAAAATATCTTTCACATACCCTTCTTTTTTTCTGAAGTGGAAATAAAGTGCAAGTTCTCTAAATTATAAAATCTTCAGCCTTATTTGCTGACACATTATTATTGAAAATAAATACTTGATTTTTTCCTAGTTTTTGTTTCTTTTCTTAATTTTGGTTTCTTTCCCTTTGGAACATCTCCTCAACTTCTTGCATCCCATTTTGAAAACAAAAATACACCTTATTCTGGACAACATAAGGATTGTGTCCAACTTCATTCTGCATCTCACACTCACACAGATGAAAACATACAGAACATGAGTCAAGTATGTATGTCAAAAAATCAAGCTTAATTAGGTTAGAAATCAAATACAAGGTTAAATAAATATTTGCCCAGAGAACATTTGATTGCTGTCTCCCAGCTCAGAGATATAGATCCTTAATCTTCCCAGGCTTTGTTCATTCAAAATTTAGCTGTAGAGCAAACACATTCTTTGTGCATTTTATTTGGAGTGAAATGTGGTCTCGTGCATCAACCTCCTATTTAGAGTGACATCCAGTTAAAAATAAGATTAAAACGGTGTTACTCCAAAATGATGATAATGTTTAAACAAGAAACATTAGATACAAGCATACTGGTAAGCATTGTAATTTACTCATTGTAAATAAAGAGGAAAATAACCACCTCTTAACAGTTCTTGTAAACTTTGGAAACTATACTTCTTGTTCCTAATTGTATGAATAATGGTAATGACCAGGATAGATGGAGTGATTATTAATAAACATGGCTCATATACTGACAATGTAACACTTTTTTGGTAATAATAGTTATTGATAAGAATTGATAATAATTATACAACTGATAGGAGCAGCACCACAAACTTATATACCAACTTGTTTGCTTTGTGAAGTTAACATTTAATCACCCTTCCAATGGTTAAAATTATATGGTTTAAAGTTCACATCTTAGTATTTACCAGGATATGTCTGACTTTCTCTAGGTAATTATATTTTATTGGGAAGGCCTGCTCTTCAATTTGTATTTAATCAAAAGCTACATTTAACTTGTAGTTTATTTAGATCTAAACAAACCAGGTAAGCATTTCTTCCAATAACTAATAAAATATTTTCTGTGCTACATTTCCTTAAACTCATGTGTCTGAAGCACTCTCTTGGGAAGTAAGGGGATTTTTTAAATTAATTTTTTTCTAAGTTTTTTACTGGAGTTTTATTTTTATTATATTTTAATCTAATGTGTGAGGAGCAGGTTTTCTCTTTGTAGAGGAACAGAACAGCATTACAGGCAAGTGTGGCACTGCTGGTCTTAGAGTTTCAGTGTCAGTATCCTTTGCTACTGTTCTGTTACCAGGTACAAGATCCCTTCAGATCGTTTCAGACTTCCCTTTAGGAGGCTTTGACTGGACGCTCAGAGCTCCCACCACACCTCTCTGAGTGCCTCATGCTACTGCACAAATATTCCATTGACACACACAGCTCCTCATTACTCCTGGAAAGGAAAAGCACCAGAATCCTCTTGTGAAATGATTTAATTATTTAACCAAAATTCTCAGGTTTGTATCTTATTTCTCATTTTTCACGTACTTATTTATAAACATCGGATGCCCAAACAGTTTATGTAATATAGCCACTTATTCTAGCAGCCATCAAAGTGACAGTGGCACATTATTTTAAATTCCTATTTTGCCTGTAAGTATCCTGTGTCTTTTTAGCTAATGTTCAATGTGTAAGGAAAAGATGACCCCTTGTGCAGAGAGAAAAGCTATTTAATGAAGGGGAATAATTCAAAAAATATATATATATTCTTTAACCTTTATTCAGGAAAGTAAGTACAATTTTAGGGAATTGAGTTTTAAAGGTTATAAAACCTTGGGACCTAGAAATAATAAGATTATTTTTTTTTATTTTAATCCTGCAGCAGCTCTCACTCCCTCCAACGGTCTTTCATTTTTCCATCTGACCTAGACACACTCCCTATTGATTTCTAAGGTTATACTTCACCTCTTGACCTTGTCTACTGTATTAAGACTTCACTAATCATCAAACTGAACTTTGTTCCAGTGTGCAGGGCTACACTACAAATAGACATGATAAAAATAATATTTTGGAATATAGGGTCGAAAGGATGTGCACTGCTCTGCCTTGTTGGATTCAGGCACTCTGCACCCTTGCTCCCTGCATTTCAGCCAAACTAGTGACATTTCAAGGATAAAGGCAACAATTAGTTTCTTACTTCTATTTCTACAGATTCATGAAGCTTCTTACAGGTGGCTGAGAAAGTTTCCGAAGTGCCAAATTCAAAATACCAAAATTTGTTCTTCATTCTGAAACAAGAAAAAAAAAGAAAAGAAAAAAAGAAAGATCTTATTCACTATCAATATGTGACAAAAGTGATCATCCTGTCTTCCACTATAAGTAATGGCAAAGGCTTGGGAACATGTGACATCCCATTTGAAATAGATGAGCTCATAATTTTCAAAGCTTAAATGTTGGTGTCAAGTTGTATGATATCCCCTAAAGGGATAACAGGAATGTGTTGAACTGACAGGTTCAAATGTACCTTTGACTTTTCTTTTTCAGTGACTATCAGAATATTTTTTGTCACTTAACCAGTGACATGCCTCAGAAAAATGTATCGATTTTATTTCATGCCTTACACCTACTATACGATTTCTGATTCACAGTTAACATCTTTATCCTGCAGAGTAGCAGAATGTGCAAGCAGGGCAACCCCATCACGAAGAAGAGCAAAGACAAAAATGTAGCCTGCCTTAAGCTACTTAAAAGTAAAGGCAAATGCCTATTATAGATGATGACAGATGAGATACTAGAAGAAAATAAAAATTCCAGATCTAACAATCTTTAGATATTTTGCAGAAGGAGAGCTGTATTACCAGGTAATTCACTCACAGACATATTTTAAATGGGCAATGAGACCTGCATCTCGAACTTCATTAACAGGTTTCACAGGAAAATAAAACTGGATTTAATGCTAGTAAATTGCTTCGTTTATCATGACAGCAGGCAGAATTTACACTTTTTCCTTTTTAAATACATAAAGACTGCACTTCTGTTTTACCAGATTTATTGCATACTGTTAAATACAATCAGGACACCAACAGCACCATAGCAAATAAGTATGTGTACTTTTTGTGAACTCTTATGGGTAATTATTTTTCTGTAAAAATAAAAGAGAAGCTAAACAACCAGCAAAGATGCTGAATTAGAATTCATTATTCACACTTAGGAATCTGATACGAACACAGTTTCTCCACTTGTATAAACTGTTCTCTGACAGGCAAAGCACATTGTGCCTCTAACTTGAAAACAACTGAGTCTGCATGAAGTGGAGAAGAATGAAACATAAATGTAGATGACTGTAAAACATTTCAAAAGTACAAATCCTGCTAGTTATTACTTCAAGTTACATACAAATGACTACTTAATTGTTGTTAAAATCTACTTAATGTCTCTTAGAATCACAAAGTAAGAAGGTTTATTGCAGTGCTGGACATTTCCAGAAATTTCTTTGTACGAGAGGCAGCACTTCCTGGTGTAGAAGAGAATAAAGATGTCCAACCTGGCAGCCTACACAGAGCTGGGAAGAGAAAAGTAATAAGGAAATGACACACTTCCAATGAAAAAATTTACAGGAATTTCCAAAGGTTTTTACACAGAAAATCTGAAAATATTTGGAAACTATTTTGAGAACCTGCTTTCAGATAAATGGCATATTCTCAAGGAAATTCAACAACAAGAAGGGTTCAGGCCCAATTCAGGTCCAGATTTCTCGAGTCTGGGAATGGAAGTGATCTGATATATTGTCCTGGGTTAGCCATATGGCCTGTTTGTATCCCCAATCGTCC